>CADDXX010000014.1:2124142-2162435 GCA_902810485.1 Alauda arvensis
TTTCTCCTCATGCTTGAAGTTTTTCATTCAGTTTGCTTGGTTTGAGTGGAGATTTTTGGACCTTTTATTGGTTTGAGTGTGTGTGTAAGTGGTTTTGTTTTGTTTTGGCTTTTTTTTCCCTTGAGAAGCATTGGGTTTTCTTTATATAATATAAATATATAATCAGTCACCAAATTGATTATAAAGTTTTTTACTGAAAGAAAATGTTAGAYGACTTATTTTAAAAACTGGGAGCTAGGCTGTAGGAGTAACAGTGTTTTATATAGATCAGAGGTTAAACTTGACAGGTACTTGCTTTCCTCCCCATTATGTAATAGGAGGAATGTCTATAGAGAAATAATTCTGTGATCATTTTCTCAGCATGAGCCACAGTTCAGTTCTATGGTACTGGGAGAGAACAGCTCTGGACTCTTTTTCTTTGCTGTTATTTCATCTTCTGCTAACTACTTGTGTRTTTTTTTATAACGTGAAGAAAGAAAAGATGCATTGGTGGCAATTGCCCCGTTCAAATCCCTTTCCTGTCTGATATCCAGTGAGTCCTGGATCTTCTGAATGCCATGAGGCATTAGCACAAATACTTTAAGGATTTTGCAAATGGCTGAAAGAAGCCATTTCTTCTTCAGCATTGGTAGTAGAATTGGTAAATAATTAAAAAATAGCCTTATGTGGTTTGTTTTTATCCTTTTTTGTTTGTTGTGTTTGTTTGTTTGATATATAAAAAGCAATTGATTATATGCTTTTAATACCCAGCATTTATGAGCATTTATGTGGCAAAAGACCTGGAGAATGTAAAAATTGCTGAAATTTTACAGACTGGAATAATTTCCCAAATAGGATTTTTTTTTTTAATATCTTCCTAATATTAACTTATTTAGCACTGAATAAATAAGAGATTCAGATGTTTAAATAAATAGCAATATACAGATGAGATGTTTTGCTTGCACTCTGCATTTCTTCCTTATACTTCTTATTGTTTTGCACTTATGCACCATGAATCTGCCCAAACAAGGCCTCCTGAGTGTTTTGGAATGAAGAATTTCTGAGTTTCTTCTTTTCACTTTTTAATACAATGAAATTTTGCAACATAGTTCTACATTAGCAACCAAGGCATAACTTTTGGAAGGTGTGCCTGCCATGGTAACAATCTCTTCCYGTGTTCCAAAGTGTCTGCTTTTTTTGTAGCATATCTGTACTGGGTTGCTAGGAAATGYGACTGAGCAGGTATACATCTTGCAGACAAAGCTAAAGGAAAGACATATAAAGCAAGAGGACAGGTTTTTAATTTATTTTATTTTAATTTAATTTTATTTATTGTTTTCTATTTATTCCTCCTGCTGCAAATCAAATTAGGGAAAAAAACAGTTTTAGAAGTGTTGTTCTTGCAGAACATTTCTTTTTGTCATATAATCTTTCTGGCAGCATCAAAAACAAAACCTATAACTGMAAGGTAATAATTTAAGGACACAAAGGCAATTTACATGTAGGATCAATAGGTGTATGGAACAGAGCTGACAAATTTTTTTGTCATGAAAACCCTTTTTGTGGCTTCCTGTTTGTCTGCATTTTTCTAGTGTGCTGAAATGATTCTCAGTTCCTTGACCCATTTACAAAAATACAGTGWGGATCCCACTTCAAAAGATTTTGTCTTCATTATTTCCTTCAAGTGGAGAATCACTTTCATCTTAAAYACTAAAGCTTTGTATGACACAATTCTGTTATCTGTCAGTAGAATAATGTATATACATTTATCTTTATTCAAATCTGTGAGTAACTGCAATGCAGTAACAAAGTACAGGTGAATATTATACTCATTTTTACTGAGAATTCTCATTAAGTAATATTTTATCTTGACTTTCAAAGCAAGTGGAGYGTACATGAAAGCATGGTGTAGATGTCTCTGTCTTCCCTTCTACTGTTTGAAGATATTTCATAGCTTCAACCAATTTAGCCTTTTAAAAAGACAGATTTACAGGTAAAGAAAAGAYATCCTATTAACATTAAGAGGTGGCTTGCATATTTAACCCTTATCAATTCACCAGAAAATAGACATGAAGGGGAACTGTGAACCTACACAGTAAAAAACCCACACAGTTCAGATGGAAATCAAGTGTACTTRGATGCCAGGTAAAGAAATCCATAGGTSTTTTTTTTCAGATACAGAAAGGGCTTCCTGTAAATAGCAGTCATTAATTTGAAGCAGGGTTTCTGTACACTGGTTTTATTTTAATGTTAATACATGTTCTGCATAAAGAGGATATTCAGTATTGACAGTGTTGTGTTTCTRCATCTTATGATAGGTAGTAAAAAGTGAACTAATGTTCTAAAAAAATCAGTYATATCTTAAAGAAAACAAAGTATGTATCATATATCAAATTATGTATACTTTCTTGTTATCAAGAAAGTAAATTCCAATTATTTATGACCGTATTTCACAGGTTTATTTCTCTTTGCAATTCTTAGATGGGTAAATGAATTGTGTTACGCAGAATGAAGAAAAAAAAGATGGAAATATGGAGAACAGCAATGAAATACTAAAAACTACTTTGTTCACTAATACCATTTGGCACTACTTCAACTGGTTATCAATCCATCTGATTTAAMGTGAAAGTAYTCCTAGTAAAACTTCTAAAGTCTCAGTGACTCTTTCACAGCCATCTTTGTTGCAATAAAATGAGAAAATGTTGCACATTTATGACAGTAGGGAACTTAATGTCTTCGGCTGATATTTTGACTGTTAACATCTCAAACTGAATTTCAGGTAGTACATTCCAGTTTTCCAAGTAGTGTATTCATTTACTTTATTGAATTGTGGTTATATTTAAGCTGTTCCTCAGTAGTTAAGCAAAAAAAGGCAATTCATTTTCATTCTGAGACCACTACTGCTAAAAAAAAAAAGTTCAACACAACAGAAAACACATTCCTTATGTGAACAGTTTGACCACAAAGACATGAATATTTTTGCTGTAAGGGTTCTGGTACACATTGTTTAAAACTGCAGAGGCACATGSGGATATCTTGCATTAAAGGCCACCTCTAAGCTCTCCTTGATTTGCTTACTTGTTGGAAATAGYCCATCCCTGGAAAGCCCATGGAACACATGGTTCACAGTCAACTGCAGAGCCCAACAGCCCAGGGCCCTTTCTCTTTAAGCAGTGCAGGGACAGAGTGGAATCAGCTTGGTAAGGCACAACCAGGTTCCCTGTTTTGTAAATGGGGAAATGCAGCAGAGAAATGGGTCATCCTGTACACTGTCAGGAAAGCAACAGAGCATGTTAATCTAAAATTATCTCCTGCTAAGCTTGGAGTATGTGTGTCTGACATTAACGCTATGACATATCTCTAATATATTGGGAAACAAATCATTAGGATAATTATTTTATAGTAGATTTAGTGAAAGAAGTGAGTTTTGGTTAGCARTCCATGGGGAATAAGAGGTAAAAGGGCTATATTCAAGAGTGCAAGGAATAAACTGCCCTACAAAGGTTGTCCTGTCATGCTTGTTTATTTGTTTGGGTAACACACTGGGACCTGTAAACACCAGTGCTCCAGGTGAGAAGTCATTAGTTCCTCACAGCTATAGTAGCTGTAAGGCACTTAACAAGGACTCATCTTTCCACACACAGAGAGAAAAGGGACACGTGTTTCACATTATGAATACTGTAAAATAGGAATCAAAGCCAGGACATATCAAACCCTGCCAGAAGAGTTTATAAATGTATATGTATACATATATCATGCAAATGGGACCTAGGAGATCAAATCAAGCTCTTATCAGTTTCCATATATGTGACACGTTTACAAGAAAAGATGTGTGAACGTACAGCCTTTTTTCTTAGTTACACTTGTGTAGTGTATAACCTTGTCAAGAGGAAGAGCTCTGAGTGGTTTCACTTGCTCTTGCAGAGTCCTTCACTTTGTTTTGTGCACAACACGCAGGCAAAGGAAATGCCCAACARTTTGTGCCTTTGCTACAGAAGTGGTGCCCCATTTTCTTTTTGGTGCAATGCTTCTGCAGGCAGAACAGAAGTGCAGAGAGGACAATCCAAAGGTGGGAGTTTTGTCCCATCTCAGAGACCCCTATACATAYTGGGAGTCCAGCTCTGCACCATGCAGTGCAGGTGTGGAACACAAACACTGCTCTTTGGGGGTTGTGTGCACAACACTTGCTGATTTATAATGCTTACAGTCAGCTTCCATAGTCCTGTAATTCAGAATACATTTGGAGAATGAATTTTTTTTTTATTTACTATCTATGCTCACACCTTATTTTGGTTTATTTTTTACTTTTAAAATATTTTWAATTGTGGTTTGTTATATTTGTGGTTCTTTGTTGGTTTTTTTACATTCAAACTAAATAGTATCATTTCTAAAATGAGGAAAAAAACCAACAAAAGCAGTTTGTGTGCATTCTGGCAAAATTACAAGAAATAAGGCACATGAAAGAAAARGATTTGTTTATAGTTTGTATGCTTTTAAGCAGATACACTTGCTTCATTTTTTAATTGTTTATTTCAAGAATATGCAAAGAAGTTCTTTAAGATATGAACTGAATAAGAAATAGCATAACTAGTTTAATGGACTCTTTTGGACTAGTTTTCTTAAAAATCAAGGCATGAATCTATGTGATATTTCTGCTGGTGTCTGTTCTAGGGCAGAATGTTGCAAATAAAATATACTTTAAAACCTCTTTTGTGGTTGGATTAACAGCTACCAAAAGATAGCACATCTGAAACTAGAGAGTGGAAATTTCAATTTGTCATTACTCAGATGGAAATATCAGGAAGGCAGAAGAGAGCCAAGCAATGTGGTAAATAATAAACCATCTGAAATCTGTCAGTATTAGAATCAGGGGAATATCTTTGAGTTTATGAGCCAGTAGTGTGTGGAGAGTCTGTAAAACTTTGGATCATGTGGTGATCAGTTCTATAGATATATTAATCAAGAAGTATATAGTGATAAAAATGAGATGTAGAAGTAGCAAGCATGGAACTATATATATAAATGATAGGAAAAGTAATTGCAGAAATAACTAACATAAGCTACATGGTAAAACACCTGTGAGAATAATGAAGCAAAGCAGAAGGATGACTGCRAGATATATGATCAACACAGATAAAGAGAATAGACTTAAAATGGAAAAGAAAAAAATATCTTCTCAGTCACAATTTAATGAGAAGAAACAAACAGAGACCTGCAGAAAAAGATATTRCCTCATTTCATACAACCAGTAGCTCCAAGAAGCTGATATGGTGGAAGTCTATCTCTAGTGAGTGTCAGGGGTATTGGGAATGATTACTCACTACTTGTAACAAATGAAGGATACGAGGCTCAGCCAACASTTTTTGGGAGAGCAAAGGGAAATACTGTTTTCACATAAATTATTATTACACTGTGGACTTCTTTACCTCAAAGTAACAAGAAAGTCAAAGGTCTAAATGGCTTTAAAATGTAATAGATAATTTTTTGGAACAAAACCCCGGAGTTTAGCTGCTAAAACTGACCTACTGATTCATGGGAGCTTTTACCAGATGGAAGAGCATTCTATACTTGCCCTGTTTCTTACATTTTTTCCCCTAAAGAATTGCTATTAACTGCTGTGGGATTTTGGAATAGCCTGTTCTTTGGCTTGATCCCTCATGGAAATTGTGATCAAAGAAGCATTTTAGGCAAGAAAAAAGGTGTTGGTAAATTGAATTCATCTTTGCTGTCTTTTTTATTTCAGGCTATATATACCCCCTTAAAGTATAATTTTAGGAGGATTAAAAGAATTTCTTGTTTCTAAACATGATTTCAGAAATCTTTCATCAATTCATCTGTGTTTGAGTAATAACAGAAAGGTTCTCACTTTACATTTAAGCTTTTTTATTATCTGAACTGAGAAAAGTCAAGCTTGGTAAGCTGAAGCGTGGGAGCCAGACAGCTCTCTGGTTTCCCTCCCTTGAGATGGGTATCAGCAAAATACAGCAATGTGGGCATTCTTCAACAGCATGATAAAGGGATAATGAGGGTTGCTCATGTAAAAGTGGTATTTGAGTACGTAAAAAGGCTTCAGACTCAATAAAATAAATAACTGTAAAATTTTCAACATCCTTCTCTAAAGTGAAAATACATTTAAATTCTAAAACAATAATACAGATTTTCTAAATAAATTACAGTAATAAAAATCCAAGCAGCGCTGTATTCTGAAATGAAAAATAATGTTTATGCTCCAGGTTTAATTTTAACCAAATATTTGAGCTTAATCTATAAACAAATCAACAATTCTATAAGAAAATCCAATTTTACCTATTCAGACAGCCAAATGAATAATGGAACAGAATAAAATCATTATTTTCAAGAAAAATTAGCCTTCTAGATCCATCTAAGTAGAAATGCAGGTTGATTTCTGTTTGACCTGTATATTTGTGACCTGTTTACTCTTCTTGCAAGGAAAAATAACTGAATGTTTACATTACTGCATAAARGGTTGCTAAAGAAGYTTAATTCTTTTCCATTTTGGTCATTCATGTCATTAATATACTTGTTTAGTGAAACCTGAGTCCAGAAGGCAAGTAATTTAATTTCAGATTAAATTTTATTTAGCAGTTAGGAGTCAAAACCAACAACAAATAAAAGTTCAAACGCTTGATTAATTGAAAATAACCATGACAAGAAGCACCAAACTTTTACAATRATTCTAGGATGAATAGTGTTCCAGTCCTTAAGGACACTAACAGTGAATACCTTTTATGAACATATTTCTGTATTCAGGCTATTTCCATATGTTTATCTGCTGTTCAAAAGGCCCTCTTAAAAGTCAGATGTTGCATCTTATGGGGATATCACAGGAGCAAAACTTAAGGTACTTGCCATCACATTTTGGTCATGTAATGTGAAAGATATTAGTTTGCCTGCTATTAGTGTATAATTCAATAACAAGYTTATATAGCCTGGAATGGATCTCCTCTGGGGCTTTTAGTTTACTTCCAAGTAATGGCTCTTGGCATACCAATAAAGATAAACAATGTGATAGATAACTAAAGTAATTTTCTGAGTCCAACATTTCCCAACATTTCTAATCAAAGCTGTTTTACACAAAKATGTGGCTTCAGCCACTGAACACTGTCAGAGTTCACCTAAACAGATCTCAAATAATTTTTTACAAATTACCTGTGTAGTGATCTCACATAGATATTTTTGACAACCCTTGATATCCACTGAGGTTATGGATATGGTTATGGGGTTATAAAAAAATCCCACTAGGATGATGTATATGTTTGTTATATTCCTTGTAATTCCATAAACATATGAGTGTGTGAGCATGTGCATTTGTGTGCATGTGTGCATACCTGTGTGTATGCATTTGCCCAAAATGTAGATATGTATATGTAAATGTATTTTAATGTACATATGTGTGCTAATATGTATTAATTTAGATATGTATGTACCACTGAAAGCAGGTGTTCAACTGCAGATCACTACCTAATTCCAAAAACAAAACCATCCTTTGCAATCATCTTGGTATTTATTCACTGCACACTACCAGWCTGAGCAAGAGGGTATAGAGAGCAATCCTCCCATAACTCTGAAAGGTAACTCATGTAAATCTTGGCCAAGATATATTGGGGGAAATTTTATACTATGCACTGCAGTTTCCCATTTTGTTTTTGTTCTGTGAATAGACTCCAACTCCAGGACCATTAGACCAAAGTATTTCATGARCTAAATCCAAATTAACAGCAGGCATTGACAGCTTTATTGCTGATGGTTGTTATGATCTGATTATTAAAATTTTTAGAGAGATGCCTCTGCCTGAATTAAGGTGAAAACGAGACCATATGCCAAAGTCAAAAGTATGGATTTTATTTAACAGTAAATGTGTGTATGTATGTGAGTGTGTGGATGAGAGAGAGAGAGAGATGGAAAAGATAAGAGGGGAGAGAAAGAGAGTGACAGAGAGATTAAGTAGAAAATATCACCACTCCATGGGTCCCAACAGTGTCTGGTTGATCCTCCTCTACTCTTCTTGGTAGTGACAGTCTAGGAAAACATAGATTTCAACAGATTAATAWACAMTTGGTCCAGGTGTGAACACCCAGGTACYTCCCCTGGTACTGTCTCTTGCAGCAGACCCTGAATCTGTTGCATCACTTTGCATCAACGCAGTGCTCTGGTGCAAGGCCTCAGGAATGAGYCTGGGGGGTGCTTCAGGGGTCTTTTGTTGGGGTTTATTATTTCCTGATAATGGAATGGTTTGTTCCAAGCTACCCCCTTTTGCTATTTGCCCTTGGTTCTGCCTGGTCTGCCTCCCTAATGTGCCCTCCCCTGGCACCTGCCCATCTCCCCTGAGCCTCTCCCCTTGTTCCAGAAAGTTCCCTGAGCTCCTGTCCATCTCTCTTGTGCCCTCCCCGGGCACCTGTCTGTCTCCCTAAACCTCTCCCCCGTTGCTGGAAAATTCTGCTGGTTCCCCTTGGTGATTTGATGCTTAATGTTTGTCCTTCCCTCGAGTTGTCCCCATTGCTCCCAGTTGATGTCAATCCAAGTTGTAACCACACCCTGATCCCTTCTGATTGGTTTGTTGTTACTGTCCCTCCCCTGCTAAAAGGTGTTGCGCATCCCTGAGAGGAGACAGCCCGAAGAGGTCCCTCTCAGGGTAATTTGCCAAGACCAATAAACCCTGAGAACTCAGACCCCCAAAGGAGTCAGCCTCTTTTTCCAATGGCAGCAGGAAGGTTTCTACCACTCTTGCACCCACCAGGGTCTGTGTGTGTCCTCGACCCACAGGTCGTGGCAGGGTCGCCTCTGGGCAGAGCTAGCCCTAGAAGAGAGGGACCACCTGCAGTCTTTGATGAATTATGACACCCCTTCAGCTGCTTCTCAGATGGATTTGGCCTTCCTGGGGTGTGGGGTGTGTGGTTGCAACTGAGCCAGTTTGTGTAAGGGAGGATGSGTGTTCACTGTCTCTGACAGAGGTTACTCCAGGTACCCCAAAACTCTCCTCCTCTCCCCTTGCTTTTGAGGGAGTATGTATAAACCTGGCTTCAGCAGATGAACCTGTGGGCTGTGGCCTCCCCACCTAGGGCCCAGCCAGAGATAATTTTCAGGACAGCTGCTGGGTTTGGCTTTCTTCTGGATACATTCTTCTTTCTCAGCCTTGTTTACTTCTTCCCAGACCTGAGAAATAATTGGAAAATAGTGTCCCCTTTATCTTATCTCAAGTTCCCTTAGGTGGGTTTACTCACAGTGGAAAGTTCCCCTCTGGAGAACATATTCAGGGAGGGGAAAGCTTTGGTGATTGCGGCCTCTTCATGCAGTTTTGCCATAATGGGCAAAAAGTCCTTCATAACAATGTTTAAGCCATTAACCATAACATTTCAGTTCTCAAAATGGTGAAAAAACTTCACATAATTCTAACAGCGTAATTTAAAATAAGCCTCACTTGTTTCTCATGACCATGTCTTGCAGGCACTGCAGATGTATTTTTTTCCTGTTTTTTGTCCCTTTGGGATATGGTATTGCCATGGTTTAACACCAGTAGGCACCTAAGCAACACACAGYTGCTCAGTGGATCCCCTCAAGGAGGGGTGGGGGAGAGAATCAGAAGCGTAAAGGCAAAGAACTCATGGACTTTGGTAAAGATAGTTGAACAGGTACAGCCAAAGCTGAAGACCCAAGCAAAGCAGGACTGGGAATTCATTCACCACTTCCCAYGGGCAGGMAGGTGTTCWGCCRTTTCCAGGAMAAAGGAGCTCCATCACAGGTAGTGGTGACTKGGAAAGAGGAACAACATTACTCTGAAGGTCTCCCTTCTTATTCCCCCAGATTTTATTGCTGAGCACATCAATGTAATCTGTGGTATTCCTTTTGAGGCCACTTGAAGTCAGCTCTCTTGGCTATGTCCCTCACAAAACTCTTGATGAGGCCCATAATCCTTGCTGGTTGGGCAGAATGAGGAGGAAAAGAGAAAAGACCTCAACTCTGTGTAAGCCCTGCTCAGCAACAGCTAAAATATCTGTGTTATCCGCATGGTTTTGGTCACAAATACAAAACATGACCCTATACCAGCTGCTAGGAAGAAAGTTAACTCTTCCAGCCCAAACCAGCCCAGATGCTTCCACATATATGGGCAAAATAAATTCTACATACTTTCCAAAGAAAGTAKGAAACTTTTTCATTTTCCCTCCAATGAATATTAGGACATATTAGGACCTCAACAAAATTCCTTTTGAGTGTCACTTTATTTATATGTCCTCACCATTGCAAAAACTTTGCCTGAACTTTTGTGTGGCTCAKAGTCACTAAGAAGACCCAACTATTTGCTCTCAGATTATCTGTTCATTACTGAGTATTCCATGTATCATTTTATAAGATCTTCTACTGCTGAGATTTACAGATGTGGAAAATCTGATGTAGTGGTATCAAAATATAGTGTCTCCACAACTATTTTAGTTCTTTTATCTTGTTTCTCCTTCTGTTCCTGAGTTTTTAGTATTATAGGAGATAGCACCAAATCCATAAAGAATTTCTATTTCATTTCTCAGTGTGTATGCGAATACCMTTTTTTCATTTATTTTATATGTGAGCTATATTTGCAATTGGCTGCTGCTCTACTGCATTACTCTAAACCAGGGTAAACATTTAGTTTATGAGTATTGCTTTGGAAAGGGTTTTGTTGTTATTTATAGATAACTTGACACAACTTCTTAAAAAATTAAAACCTGTGTTCCTTGAGWAATGTTTCTTTTTAACTTTAGAAAACTTTGTCCCTTTTTTTATGTTACAGCTGCTAAGCATGGTAGGTAGTTTGTTATGGAATAAGTATCAAGGTAGCCCTTGATGTCTGTAGGCTAAGATCATGAGGATCAAAGGAAAACTGTGTCTCTGGAACAAACATAAATGTTCTAGTCTAATGTTTTGGCTATCTTTCAAGTATAAACAAAATTATACAGTTTTTTKCTGTATTGGCCAACACAAAAATTACAAAAAACACAGATGCCAGAATGACACAGCTGCATGTTTATGTCTACTAATCCACCTGATTAAGATTCAGTGCTACACACTGGAGAAAAATCTAACCCATGTAAACTAAGATAAATCTGTGAATTCAAATAAATATAAAATTTGGCTTGATTAACTTTTTCTCTTTTATTCCCTAATTGTTTGCTCTTGYTTTGCAACAAAACTCCCTTAAAACAGTCAGGGTTTTTGATGTSTTTTTGTTTGTTTGTTTGTATTTTTGTTTATTTGTGGTATCATTTCATACTTGCTTTAGCAGTGTTAAGAGCTAACAAAGTAAAGATGCTTAGTATTGCATAATAACTGAACACCACTGTGATATGTGAATGAATATTTAGCAAAGTGTGTATCTCAAATATAAAACCGGCCTGTGAGCTTTTGAAACTCTTCTTGTACAGACATCTCTACKTCTCCAATTAACTGGGACTCAATTACAACACTACTTCAGTTGCATATTGTCTATCTTCAAGTATGTAGTTTTTAAAGCTCTAATTTGAATTTTCATTTCAAAGTTTTTGCTAAATACCATGAGAATCTTCCAGTTATTTCTTTACACAATCCTTTATTTCCAGTCTTTCATGAGCTAATTTAGACTTGAATTTAGAAAAACAAAAACTAAAATTGCTTTGATGATGAGRATGATGCTTCCATATGCAAAGGTGTTGGTCATGCAAAATGAATGTTAATAATGTTCACAGTCTTATAGGAGTCATAAACCTTTAAAAGACTAGGTTCTAATATCAAGAGAAGTTTTTGTGCAGCAGAATAACAGGTGTGGGCATTTATCTAAAACAAGGAATCTTTAACTGAGTTTGATAAGCTTAAAATTATTTTTTTCTTAGAAAATTGCCTGCATCTATGAAAATTWAACACCATCAATGTAATTTATAGAAAAAAAGACAGGTCTAGTATTTTGAATCTATAGAAAAAGATTTGTTTTTTTAAATACATTATTCCACAGAGAACATGGTAAAATAATAAATATTTCAAAAGGCAATAAATTAAACCAGGATGAATTCTAGCAATGTCATGCTGTTCACAGAGCCCTGAATCATATATTTTGGAGTCCATTCAAAACAACCAGAAAGACATACTTTGCTGAAAATATAATCTARGATGTATTTTCTGGAAATATTTTGATAAACAGGAGGTATTAGCATCTCTTTATTTCAAAATGTGTGGAGAATCTCTAAATCCACTGTGGTTTTCACATTTCTCTGAAAAAAGCTTGTCATCTAAGTCTTGAGAACTTTTAAGATTCTGTCCTTACACTGAAAAGGAGAAGAAAAGCAGCTTAAAGAGCTTAAAATCCTGATAACTGCATTAGAATGGAAATTCACAGAATAATTGGTCCTAAATTAAATTACATGGAGTATGCAGGGTGAAGAAGATCACTGCAAACAAAGAATGAGTATAGGGAGTTAAGCTAAGGTCACAGGAGAAACTGCAACTGCACAGTGAGGAAAAATGGTATGAAAATGTGTCTGCAGCATRTAAGTGTTGGGATAATTGTCTTGGCCTCCACAAAACTTTGAAAACGTGATACGTAAAATGGCAAAGGTATTTGCTGAAGCTATCAATTTTATATCAGCATTTTACAAATTTTATATCACCATTTTATAATTGAACTTGTCAAAAYTGATCACAGGTCTTGCTGATGCTGCTGTTTACAATTTCAACCAGAATCTGAAGAAAATAAACACCATTTCCTAGAAGTATAGCTGGGTGAAGAGCTCATTAAAAAATGAGGCATTATAAACCTAATAACCAGAGGTACTTCAGATTTCTGTTGGCCAAATAGAGAAAATGTAGAACAATGCTTAATGATCAGGTACATTAAGAAACTACAGAACAATGCTGTAGTCATTGTGCCATCTCCCATCTAAATAATTAACTTAGGTTTCTCGAAGAACAAGAGGGCTTTACATACTCTGGCAGTTTTCAGAGAATAAGTAAATGGTGACTATTAGAATAGATGAATATCATATAATACACTTTTAATGGAGCAAAGCAGCAAAAGAGCCAGTATTGAAGATAAATGCACTAAAGTGTGAAGAAAACTCCTTGAATATCTGGCAAGAGCTGAGACAATGCCGGGTCTGCAAAGGAAAGACATTAGCATTACAGTTAGGCTTTGGTTTAAGATTCAAATAACAGCCAGAATTGATCAGTTTTAATGGAGGCTATGAAGTAACTGTGAATGCTTTTAGCCATGGCAGAGAATAAGAACCACAGTAGTTTACAGAGTTGAATATATTTTGCTTCCTTTCTGCAAAGGCCATTTCTGCAGCCCAGCTGACAAGGGGTGAAACACTGTCACAGGAATGCACTGCATGGCCTTCACTGTTACAAACGTGTTCTCTGATTATTGTGCTGAAAACCTTCTTAGCTGCCTTTGCAACTAATTTGCATTATTTTCTATTTCCATATTGTGAGACCTCTCCCATGTTGCATATCCAGAAGTGCAGGTAGTTCAGTATTTATTATGTTAYGAGAAGTTATTCAAGGGAACTATTTCTGCTTTGAAAACAAGTGTTGAAAATACATTCTTTATAAAATGGCACAATTAAATATTATTATAAAATAGAATGGAAACCTTTCTGAAAGGTGCTACTTTCAACATATAAGGTGCTGCTGGTTCAAAATCAAAGGTCAGTCTGTAAATTAAAAGTGGGACTGGAGCCCAAGAGATTTCAGCCCTGGTTGTTGTCAGGAYAGAGCCCTGGATGTGATTTTTGACAGGTGCTCCTTCTTTCACCATTTCCCACTTGAAAGTCAGTCATTTATGTCCTCAAGATCTGTAGGTTTAATTCCCCCATGCTTTCAAATTTGCAAGGAGTTCATTAGCTAAGGTGAGCACCATACAATTGTACAAAAAATAACGTTTAACATAACCTTGTTATTTTGCAACTGAAAACAGTGTGAAATTCTGCTACAAAGTGTGATTTATGGGAAGAACAACCATGAGAGRTTTGGGCACTGCTGGCCTATGCACAGATAAGCAAATCCTGTTTCACTGGTATCACTGAAGTGGCATGCACAGATACAAGCACAAGAATGGAGTCCAGGTCTTTATTTAAGCCAAGGATTTTCTGTGCTTCTAGAAATGTTTTAGAACAGCTAAGGCTAATCATTCATAGCAATASCAGAGTAGGCCTGCAGCACCTGAAGAAATGAAGATTATGTTTTTCTCTGACACACACATGCACATACACACTCTCACCATAATCTGTGGCAAAATTCTCTTGGGCTAGAAATGGGACAAGTTAGATGGTGTTAAAGCTTATCTACATGATACTTCTGTTCTTGGGTSTTTGGTTTTCTGGCAGGAATCAACATCAGGAAAATTTTTACTGATGCTCATTTGGAGCCAGTGTTCAARTTGCCTGTGGAGAGCTGATCCCTCCTGCTGACCCATTCACTAGGTGAGCAAAGACAGTGGCTGGTGTGATTCATTTATTATCTAAATTTAGACAGAATCTTGTCTTCCTTTCTCTTGGATCCAAGTATTAATAACAAACTGCTTCATTACATCCCTAGCACTCTATTTCCTCTGAAGCTAATGATTGCTGTAATAATTATAAACTCCAGTYTAAATTAATGCACATGCATTTTGGAATGTGGATGTTAAAAATATCTGAAATGTCAATAGTTATATGAAATTTAGGGAGTGATTTTCACCTCTTCATTGCTTTCTGGGGCTATTTTTCAAGGCTTCTTTTCAAAAGTGCTTCAATGAAAAATACTGAAAATATTTTCTTAAAGATTTTTTCTCTGCTTTTTAAAAGAGAAAGTGTGAAAGAAACCACATGATGCCTTTTTCATTGTCACAGAGCTTGCACACTTTRCAGGATCAATGATTCAACACAGCATCAGAAAGCCATTAAGATGTGGCTGCCAAAATGGGCTTTGAAGCACAACCACCAACTCAGARAGACAGAAAAGGCCCACATATGGTGTTAGGAAGCCATATCTGTGTAAAAATCTCTTAATGTGGGCTAACCAATTGACAGCCTCTGCAGGTACAGAAATGTTTTCATCTTTGTGGTCTTTTGTATTTGTATTAATGATACAACCTGTATATAGTGTAAACATAAAGCCAAGAGTACATCTATAGTTCATCTCACTCRTTCTGAGTAGATCATACAAGTCAATAGATGGTCACACTGTGTCAAAATAAACCTATTTTTTAAATCTGCAGTAGAGGTTTTTGCACTCAAATCAGGCTTTGAATTGTAACTCTCTCTATTAACAACATTGATGTTGAAATATATTTTGCAGAAATCCAGGTTTWTTGATTTGAGTGTATATCAGCTAGAAGAAGAGGCTCAACTTGCATCTTCAAAATAATAAATAGAAAGCCACTCAGACTTTGGAGAACTGAAAGGTTATCTATTTCTCAGGTTTCTTAATGACTGCTAATGAAAAACTACACATTTCACACTTTCACATAATGAASTGGGAGGATTAAAGAAAATTTTAAAAATGGTAAGGTCCTGTGTTTTCCTTTTTTTTCTCTACTGCGGTTTTGTGGTGCACCATGATAATTTTAAAAGCCATCTCTGCAACCCTTATCTGTCATGGAAACAAATTCATTCGCAGTGWGGCTGAGCAACATGAGGTGAAATAAATTTCTCAGAAGTCTATCCCCGGAAGGCTGCTATCCATTACTGTTACAAGTTTGCAATGGAAATGGCTTTACTGCTACTCAGAGAGTATGATAAAATTTAAGGCCYTGTGAAAGATGCATTAGAACAATAAATATAGTTTAAAGAATGTATTAGGGACAAAATATTGCTGAATCTGATATGTTTATTTATTCTGACAATTTTTTGAGTTTATCAAAGTAAATGGAGAACTCYTTAAATCTGGAAGTTAACTTAAAGAGTAATAAAAGTGAAAAATGATTCACAAATTGATACATTCACATAGCATAGGGATTAGCATTTTTTCATTTTACCTATATAGAGTACCTAGAGTGTCAGACTCTGGCAGATATGGTCATCATAAATCAGAAGATCCATCATAGTGAGCTACCTGATTTGATCCTAACTCTTCCAGATGTTCACTGTCTATACTTTAAAAGCACATTATGGATCATTTTTGTCTTTTCAACCAGGAACATCCAACCCTTTATATCTACTATGATTACAATTAAAGTCTGATCAAACAAGGCACTGAGTAGCCTCAGCACACAGCTTTATTAACAAAAAAGCACTTATTTATATCTYTGAAGGTGTGTGTTAGAATACTATTGCTTTAAGTGGGACTTAAGAACGAGCTTAGATGGAGGCATTGGCTTTAAATCTGTAATAAGCTGTGAGTTAATGGCAGTTATATTGCAAGTCTGTTGTTCTTGCAGATATTTCTGGCTTTATAATATTTGCACTGACATAGTATATTCAAACAGCTTGATTGAATGGTATAGTACAAAAAATACTCAACTGAAGCAACAACTTACTCTTTGAAAGCTTTGCTAGGATCCTTAAATTTCAATTCACCACTKATTTTTAAATATGATGAGAAAGAAAGTTTTCACTTGTCTGAATAAGTAAATATAATAATATTTCATCCATAAAAAATCCTTTAGTCTTTCACATTTTTCAGCAGAAGAAAATAGCTGAAGATGTTTAGATAAATGCTTAACCTTAAATAAAATTTCCCCTGAARAAGGGTCTCTTGCAACACAACTTCTTGGGATATCAGTCTGTGTCTGAGTAGCAGACATCACCCAGCCTTAGGCTTTAGAGTTTTGCATTGTTYTGTTCCCACTTGACAAGGCCTCCCCCTGCATGATCCACCTGTCTTTTGCAGGAGAACTGATGTTGGGTATAACATGTTGCTAACATAGCATGCTCCACACAGTCTATTTTATGCTCTAGGGTGTGTTGCTGTGGTTCAGCCCAGGTTGTGAGCAGTTTGTACATGCATGCTGCCATCCAGCTGCTTCGTGTCTTGAGTTCAATGCCTGAAAGTTCAGACTGCCACGGTCACTTCCCCATTATGCTTCAGAAAAGCCTGCTGGGGATCTGATCATCCAATTTAAACTCTCTGCTGAGTATTTTCTGTGGGGAAGGAAATGATGGTGGTGTGGGGGAAATATGCCAAGCAAAGAATGTTCTTACAATGCTTACTTAYGGCATTTTATCCTCAGAAGTTAGGAATTCACTGCCAAATTTTAGGCTTTCTGTGATATATTCCCTGCCTGTTCTGGTTTCACCTTTTGTAAATTGGACATGTCTCAACATATCAGGCTGGACAACTCAACCTGACCAAATTCCTCTTGCAAGATAGACTATTTTGTTGTCTTCTATGCATATTAACACATCTYATGCTAGCAATATGCATTCAAAACTGGTTCCCGCTTTTTTATCTCTTTCTTTTGTGTGGCAAGTTTGCCCTTTTCTCTGCAAAGAGTTTTTGAGCCAACAATTTGTTGCTTCATGGAAMTACACAAGCACCTGAAAGATAAAAAGCCAATTGCCCTTGACTGTAGCACTGACCATTTCTCAACAATAGTTTTTATTGAAGTTTTAAACCATTATATTGGTCAGGGCAGCTGTCTGAAGTACAATACAATAAGCTATGCAGTGCAAGAAAGGGGTTAGCAAAAAATACAAAATTAAGTTCCKACTATAGATGCATCATGCAATTTTTAAAATGGCTGTTAGTCCTGATTGCAGAGCATCAAGAGTATAAACTGTGAGGAAGAACATACAGCTTTGATTCTTTCTTTCACACACTTGGTAGTGAAACAGTGCAAYAAGATGAGCCTGTACTTGGCAAAGCCAGTGAAATAGTTTCCTCTGAAACACAACTTCAGTGTGCTCTGTGTTCATCATACTCTTCAGCTTAACTGTGTGAGCTTCAGAATAATACATGTAGTTAAGATGGTGTTTATAAAGTTAGAATATTATTTTCTAACTAGCCTATGTTCATGTGTTACTGGGAGAATGGCAGAGAATSGCACATTTGCAGGGGACTTCCTCCTTTCTGAAGTAATACAGCTTCTGCAGGGTAAATTTCTCAAAGTTAACATCTGCTCTAAGTTATGGCTATACAGGTAAGGATTTCAGCAGAACCAAATTCTTTACAGACAATAGGATGGAATCACACTTCTGCTAACCTTCTGCTCAGGAATAAAATTCTTTATGTTCATATTTGATTTTTCTAGCCTACCTCACCTCTCTTACACTTCAATTTGAGTCAATTTAATATTTTGCCCTAACCTACCCTTTGGCTCCAATAAAAGAAAAATGAAAAAAATATTGGCATACATTGATCTTCTCTCTTTCCATAATCCCTTTGTCAATGTCAAAAGGAATAAAAAGTTACAGTGGCCTTTTTGTAGGATACTGGCATATCTCAGGTGAATGAGAGATTAAAGAAGGAAAAGTTTCCATGATTAATGAAAAGTAGACAGAGAGTACTTACCTGATMATGACTAATTTTTAGATATTATCTAAATCCAGTTTATCTAATCCACCTCACAGGATTTAATTATGTTTGCATTTAATTAGAATGGAAAGCCGCTTCTGCCTTTAAACACWGCAGAACTGTTTCAACTATTCTCATTTTGACTGATTTTTTCCCCTTGTTTATTAAACAAAAATGTYCAACTTGTGCTCATCAAGTAATTTTGATATTATAAGTGGTACTAAACCTTTCTGAGAGGTACATAAATGAAGACTTGCTCTTTCCTCTATAGTACCTAASTATTTTTATCAAGAGGTCTGGAATTAACATAACCACGGTTTAGCAACCAGTCAGAATATCATGGTCTTGTTAGAACTAATGAATAAATCCATGTACAATTTAAAAGTTGGTGGTGGTTGTTAAAGGTCATTTTTGAATATAATATCTGAATGTAGTAGCAACTCAATCATACCTTTTTGCATAATTTTCCTGAAGATTTTTCAGTGCAGTTTGAGAAGAGCAATGAAGGAATGATTTATGTATGGAATTTTCCTCCCAGCAGGATACAAAAATATAATGAGCAGAGACATAAGACGCGGTAACCTGCATGTCTTAAAGTATTCTTTAAGATTATCTATTTCATAGAATATCAGTATCTATATATCTCTGGTGAGGGTTCAAAAATTTTTTTTATTTGACTGGTAAATTCCTTCCACTTTCATGTAAATCTTTTTATCCTAATGTATAAATCATAGTGCAAAGTGTCAACATTATTTTTTCCAATATCTTTCATAATATAAACCAARATCCTTCTTGCAGGATATTTGACTTGATGCTATAATTGAAAATGGTTTCTAGATGAGTACCACAGACAACTTAAGCACAATCAGCTGGAGGATCAATGTCTTGKGATGCATTCATGGATACTTGAGAGTTTGGTGTAAAAGGACCAAGGCGTAATTGAGAGTCAGAAGTTGCATAAACTTAAGTCTCATTACATTCTCTGACAAGGATAGTATGGAAATTCTAAAGYTTATTACCTGTGTCTAAAATAGTTTCTTTTGTGAAATATGCAAGTAGAAGAAAGAAAGTGCTCTAAAAAACCACTGAGAAACATGTCAAAACCAAGTCTGACAAATACCACAGAATTTCACTGGTGCTACTGAGGTAGACTTTTTAATATATTAAAAATATGTAGAGTGTCCCTCCAAAGTAATTTCTATGCCCATTKTCCATTATAGTGTATTATTACTCCCTCAGTAATTTTTATTCAGACCTCTGAGCTATAAACTCTGAYGACAATTTTTCAGGAATCTTTAAAAAATGAGAAARTCAAACCTTTCATGGATTCTGGATCAGAAGAACACAAAGACTTYTTTAAAAACTGTTRTCATCTTTGTCTTCTTTCATCTTATGAAATGGAATYATCTGTAGAACCAGCAYTTCTTCCTTTCAAATATCAATGAAAAATGTTTCAATGATGTGATGAAACAATCAAAATATAGTAGATTCCCACAGGTCATCTGAGCCATGAAAGCTCACTGCAAATTTGACCTAACATGTTCAACATCAAGATTTGTCACTGATTTTCCCCACATTACCTTTGCCCTGAACTAAAACTGCCATCAAAAATGTCAGTCAAAAGTGAACAGTTCATGGTACCCTGACAGTTAAATTTGTCCCTTTATGTACTGCCCACAAGAAACAAGGTAAGTTGTAGATAGGTTATTMATTCTAGTTTTAGAATAGAATGATTTTAGGAGTGTGATTCCCTATTTAGCTCCATAAAGTCTGTTCACTAGGAGGGGAAAAGATGATTTTAAATGAATTCCTGATAATTTAGACRTAGCCAAGAAAAAATTAATGTAAACCACACTGAGACATCTCTTCCTCTAACTTTGTGTATGTGTTCAACATGATAAAGTCACAGGCTATTCTGAAACTCTTGATGGGTGTTTAGACTAAAGACTGGTGTTTGTAGATGCAGCTCTCCATTAGCCCAGGAAGCCTTCAAAACTACCATTTGTTCCTTACTGTTTTTTTACCTTTGGTCTTAGGGACAGCTGGCTTTCTGCAGGRTGTCATTTAAATATTTTTGACCCATATAGAGTCTCTCTTGTTTCACTGGTAGTGARTACACAAATTCTGGCATGTATTTTAGAAATTTCATATARGTATCATGTGAAGAAAGGTCATATATCAGCTTGAGCTTGCAGACACTAATGGATGTTTTAGGAGTCTGTCARGGCTTGAAGCATCTCTCTGTTGCAGGAAGACACTTGACCAAGATTGCATTCCTGGTAATTGTGATACTGTTTAACTCTCCCTAGTAAATTGCTCATCCTAAATCTACCCCACAGCTTTAAACACTCTACTGCRCTTCCTCAGCCATCAGAATCTAATCTGTACCAGTTTTCAGGCGTATTTTCCATTCCTGTTATATGTGAAAWGATTTTGCCAGCAGTGATCGTCATTCGCTACACTTTTCTACAAAATTTAAACACAATAAGACCTTCAAAGGTCAAGTATTGTCTCATAAAATATTAAATTAAACTATTGGAATGCTAATTTTAATCAAAACTGTGTCTGAGGTAAAAGATAAGCCTTACTCTGAAAAAAYAGACAATAAAAAGGCCACAGAGATCTTGTTTTTTCACTTCTTCTTCTTTTTGCCTTGATTTTAAATAAACTGCACTCAAGTAGTTCCCCAGTAATTTTGATTAATATTCTTGAACTGCAGGTCTCCTAGGTCAGACTATCAGTTGATATATGTATCTGTGGCATTAAATTATTTAGAAAGATTCTTCACTGTTTGTGGTCTCGTTTTCTTTAGTATGACATGGCCTGGCAATAGCATGCAAGTTGCTCTCAAAATATATCAATTTCAATATTTCCTCAGCCTATATGCACCTTGTCTAGCCAATCACTCATTCACTATTATAGATACTGATMTTTTCAAATGAACTAGAATGCCTAGAGATTTAGTCTGTGTCTGCTGACTCTCAGCAGACTCACAGAAAATTGCACTTGGACAGGAAGTTATTTCCCATAAAGGAATGCTGCTACTCAAGGACTGACTGAGATTAAGGAGTCAAAATCTTTCTCTCCAGCTACCATTCTTATTCCTGGCATGGGACTAAGAACAGTCATACTGTTGGACACCCTCAAGGACAACACACCACAATGKTAAATACTAACTCCAAAGCTGTCCCTGTAACCCCTTCCCTTGTTAATTATTCCCTTTCTTATTTATCCCAGTTCTTTCCATCTTTCCTGCCAGTATAGACACACAGCAAGGTTTAGAACTATTTCAAAGTGCTTTGCATTTCCCATGAAATAACTTTGTATCTGGGGCTAGAAGGCTTCAACACCAGGAGTTTTAGAGGACACTTTAGAGCCTTTCATTTTTTTAAAGAGTGAGTTACTTGTCACAAATTAGGTTCCTCACAAGTTGATACTAGCTCTGATAGTATCCAAAATCTTCACAAAAAATCTTCATGATGGGATTGAATATATACTCATCAAGTTTGCAGATCATGCCATCCTAGAAGGAGAGGTTGATACTACAGAATGAAGAATTGCTTTGTGAAGAGAAGTCAGAAGGTTAAAAGACTGGGTGAACAAGAATTACACGAAGTTTAACAAAAAGAAGTTTGAAGTATTGCACCTGTGGGTAGCAGGATGCTCTGCCTGGAATGGGGAAACAASTCGAACAATAATTATGGTAAAATCCAGAATCTTTCCAGAAGATTCTTGATTCTGATCTTTGTACTGATCTTTGATTCAGTACACAACTCATGAGCCAAGCTGTAGGCAAAACCAGAGGTATGTGTAGTTCAGTGTCCTGTCTCAACAGCAGTTTTTAATAGATGGGTAACGCAGGAGGCATACTATGGTAAATCCCTCAAACATTGTGTCAACCTCCAGCAGTTTGCAATGCAGGGGCTWTATGTTCCAGTGGTGATTTCTGCATTCTTAGTGAGTCTCAGCACATTGTTTTATGTTCAACCATCCAAATTCCCCTTTCATTTATGGAAACATTTGTCATTCAAAATGTTGTRTGGCAAGTAGTGCTACACCATAATCATGCATCATGTAAACAGACACTGCTTTTTGCTTTCCTTGARTTCAGGTCAACCATTTTTTGAGTGTATTCTGTCATGTGAAAGAGCTGCCCATTCTCCTTTTAGTTTTGCAAAGAGAAAGTTGTCAGAGCTTTGTGAGCATTTATTAGGCAAGCCCTCATACACCAGCTCAGAGATCTCCCAGAGTGCAGTAATATATAAACTGGAGGAAGTTTCAGCTTCTTTTCAGGCTGATCAGGGAGATTTACCTGGTCACAGTTTAGGTAATGTAAAGCCTTTATAAGGTTACCAACTCTGTACCTTTCCATACCAACAACTCAGCTTTTAATTTGTAATCTGTGGATGCTTCACAAGGATATTCTACTCKAAAACTGAGGCCCTGGTGTCCAGGAAGACTTCTGCAAACCCTGGAGATGTATTGAATAGAAAATAGAAAATCTCTCTGAAGACTGACAGATTCTGACAGTGTCTATTTATAAAAAATACTATGACATGTGTGTCAAAGTGGTGATGGAATTTGTTAAAGGTTTGTGTGAGAATGGAGATGTTTTGTCATTTACAGTAACCTCCATTTTAGTGTAGTCTTTCTGATGGCAAAGGATTGTGTCCAGCCTTCTGTTCYTCTGGCTGGTATCCAGCTTATTGAGGAAGTTTAATAATAGCATTTAGCTTTATAGCATTTTTTTATCTGAAGCTTTAAAGTTCTTTGCAGGAGTGGGTACTATTATTATGATTTTTATAGACAGAAGAACAGATTGGGTTACACAGTAAATACACAGATGAACTGTGGGCTCTGCTTGGGTTTCTTGCTCTTTAAACAAGTCTGCTAATCACCAGCCAAATTTGTCTTCTAGGAGAGCAGTGGGAGATGGGAGGACCTAACAAAATGAGGACATAATTTTTGAAGTTATCTTCACAGTGGCAGTAGTCCTCCTGTTGCCATGCAAAGATGAACTATAGGCAAATAATAACTGATCCTTTTTTTAGCAAAGATCACKGCAAATGAAAGTTCAGCATGATGCATTGAATGCTTCCTGCTTTAATGAGGAGTTCTACACCACTGTTCCTAATGATGAGAAAGACAGAGGCTTAGTGAGTGTTGAAAGGGTTGGTTACACTTTCTAGTTACAGTAGGGAAATGAGCTTCAAMAAGCATACAGCAGAACTTCAACAAAGCAAGAACAGCATTCTTGAACTGAAATTAGTTCAGCATTTACAGAATTAAATGAAGAATGAAGATTTTATTGTTAGATTAAGTCAGAGTATATGCATATATACAACAGGTGGAAGAAGAGCAATGAACTCCTCAAGTGAAGATTCATGCACAGGATGATGGATGATGAAAACCTGTCAGGTGTGCCATGAGATATTCACAAATGAAATTTGAGGGTTTTGTAATTGATAATGTATGCATGGTCCTAACAGAAACAAAAACAAGCCATTCTTTTATTAGGGAAAATGAGACAGAATAAATTAATTCTTGGTGTATTCACTTCTTTGCATAATATTTTTCCATCTCTTTTTGTATCCCTGGTTTACTATTTGGCTTCCATTTACCGTTTGGTTGCCTATCTTTAAAATCACTTCTTTTCACAGAAAAGTATTTCCTTTCAAACCAGTGGATAGCATGAAATGGGACRCCCTTTCCATTACATGTATTTTCCCAAAGAAATCAACAACCACAAAAGAAAAGGGTAAAATCTGCGGCTTAGAGTAGTAGTAGATTCTATCCCCACTAAAGAAACATGGAAATTAAAGAGGAAATTGAAAAAGCACAGTTTGTTTCAAACCCAAGAGGAATGTGCTATTCTTGGATTAAAAACATGTTAAACAAAAAAAYCAAAACATTCTATTTCTTCTGCTAGACTAGTGGCATTGCACTAAGACTATATTTCTATTATATTATATATGTGTACATAGTGGCATTTGTGAATAAAATAGGAAAGAATGCAAACTGTGGCAACTTAAAGTCAAAATAAACCATCCAAGAATACTTTTCAATATGATTTTTTCAATAATATTTTTCAGACATGCTAAAGCTGTGAGGCTCTTTGAGCACAACAGACACAGAAGTAGGGTGGAGTCTCTGCAGGGTTCATGGCTAACAGGGATGTTACTGAGGAAGCACACACAGAGGATTAAAGTCCATTCACTGCATTGTGCTACTGGGACTTTCCCAGAGCAGAGTATTTCTTTTATCTGGAAAAGCTGGAGAAACTGTGTCACATAAAAGTGTCAGAACAAAACATTTCTAAGCAAATTAATAAAATGGATAAAAATAATTGTCAAAACCAGATTACAGCAATATCTGAAACCAAATGGTGTTAGCACAGGATTTCTGAAGGAACTCAGATAGGAGATTACCAAATATTAGCTGAGATGTGTATTATATTGCTCAATTTGCCAAAGGAATAGAAAACAGTAAGTGTTACTGAATCTTTTCCTTAAGTGTCCACTTCTGGCAATTTTCAGAAATAAGATATTGGGCTATGCAGCTCTTTAGTTTCAGCTGTAATGGATATTCATGTATTAATAGAAAACACTAGTTATTTAGGATTAAGCAAATGAAATGAAAAACAGAAATGTCTATCTTCTGTTTTTTAAAAACAACTTTTGAATATTGATGGCAATAAATGTGTTAGTCTTCCTCGTGATAAAGGTTGGAAATTTAGGGTCTAGAAGAAACATCCCAGTGGTAAAAGACTGAAATAAAGTATTTGCATGCTTCTGCTCCCTAAACCAAAGATTCTTATAGTTGGTTRTCTTTACTCCACTTTTCACATTCCTGCTGTCACAAACATTTCTCTGTAAAGTTCTTGTGTGATACAACAGTGTTGAGGAACTATGGATATTTTCTCAAACTAARGGTGATTTTTGAACTGGGAAGTATAGCTAGATGTTGTGAATTGGCTTGATTTGTGTTACTCAGGAGAAACTTTAATAGTTAATTGATTATATATATTTTGGAGTCTTAACAAGTAAAAGAAAACAAATACTTTGCAGGAGCCATTCCTGGTAATTAAAAATGTTCAGGTTTAGCAGCAGAAAGGCAAAATTAGCCCGAAGATAATTAAATAGAATTGCAGAACATTCATTCTCAGRGTAGATTTGTGAGACTGAAATCTAAATCAATAACTCCATATTGAAAGAATTCTTTGGCCTTGGCTTCTCTAGATACAGAGGTTGTATGTATCTGACCAGCTGTAGCTCTTTATATTTGGTCSTTAGTCTTGTTCTGTGAACACCAATTTCTTTCCATTAATCGTAAGGAATTAATTTTTGCAGCACAATTATCTTCATTCTAGAAACATGCTGTATAGTCTACAACATTCTCTGTGGCTACACATGTCTGTTTCCCTGACTTAAGGTGAGAACAAGCCTCTAGCAATTTGCCACTCTAAGCCGTGCACTGATGAAGTTAGGTTCATATTACAGGTGAAAGTAATGAAAGCCTGAAATTAAGGTAGAGCTATCCAGTGTGCTTTCCTTCTGTTTTCAGTTCAGGTAAACAGGTTGTGTGGAGTCTATCCAAGGATAGTRTGATAAGAGTTTTGAGAACTATCATCTCATGGTGTGGTTTACAGTGTTTTCACCTAGCTCATTTATGACATGTAGTGATATGGAACACAGTGTTCTTCCCTCCATCTTGTCAAGCAGTAAGTAGTCTGATGTTAAGTGATATAGAAAATGCAAAACCAAATTGCTGGCTCTGTTTTAGATGGATTTGCATGCTAATATCAGAAAATGAAGAAATTGCATCTGGTGCTCTAAATCCTGTTCTTCATGAAGGCTGTTATTACAGCATAATTAAAATCTGGAATACACTGAGCTGGCAGTAAAGAAAGTCTTGTCAGCTAGAAATTACTGCATCTAGACTGCAGGCTGAATAAAAGAAAGAAGTAAATTACAGTTGTTAACCTATTTGAGAGRGTCTGTCTGTCTCCATTTTTGTCAAATATATATGTTAAATTTTGACTAATTAGAAAGYCTGGCATTTTGATTATGAGATATTATATAAAAAGCAAGGGAGTARTTGAGAAAACTGTGGGGGAACTTCRGAGTTTTTCTAAAATATATAGGTCATCAGTARATAAAAAACTGATTGGAGAGATTAAGAAAAGTGATTCTTGATGAATTACAGAGTAACAATTGCAATGTGCTACTGGCCAACAAGTCAGTCCTGTTTAATCAGTTCTGAGTGGTCCAGGTCCTTATTCCTGATGTTTGAAAAGCTGAATATCAAGCTTAGAGGGACCTGCAGTGAGAGCAGCACAGGATTTATATTGATAARAGCATGGCAGAGTAAGGAGAGGAAGTATGGCTTTCCATAATTTTGTCTCATACATTGTTTTCCAACATGCCCTAATATTTTGGAATGATCAAAGATTGTGTCATACCAAATTATGATACCAGTATATTTTTTACCRCCAATTTTCTCACCAGTGTTTCTGGAACACAATTGAGAGAAATAAGATGAATKTCAAGTAGTTCAAGTTCCTTACTAAATCAAAAACCTGGAATTCAAAAGGAAAAAAAAAAACCAACTTTGTTTTTTGTTGTTGTCAGAAATATTCTGATTTTTCTTGCAGTATTCTTGCTTTTTTGGATTGCTAAAGTACTTTAGAAGCTTAATACCCTTGTATTAAGACATAACTGAATCACTGCATGTTTCACAATTTTTTTTTTTAGTTCTATTCTTTTATCTGATAATTTCAGCATCTTTTTCAACATTATGCAATTTRTATTTGTGTTTTGTTTCATTCTGTGAATGAATAGAATATGTTGAATAATTTGGATACACATTAATATATTATAAATTTCCTCTAAGTAAAATAGGTTGCAAAATATTACTTTGAGTACTTATTTGTGTGCTCAGGTTAATATTTCTACATTGCAAAAACTTAAAAATGTGAAGTTGAAATAATCCAATGATGATGTGGAAAGCACATTTTCTATTATATCCTTGAGTGCCATCTATATTTATGAGTGGTAGAGAACAAGAGCTTTTGAATTGATTGGAAATTTCCAGTGATATACAAGCCACATCTTCTCAAACCACTGTTACAGGATCATCATTTCATCACAAACTGTAAACTTACAAAATAATGTTGAGAACCCAATAAGGTGTGATGTTAATAGAGCAATAAAAGTAGATTCAATAATGAGAATTGTTCAGGTCAAAACACATGAATTGTTAATCTTTAGACTGTTGATTAGTTTTTTTTCATTGTTTTTGTTGCACCAAGATGATGTATATGTGGAGTCTTAAAATGAAGTTTTGTGGACTTTTTAGAAGCTAAGTTTGTAGTCAATCCTRTTTCGTGGTTTTCTGAAATAATCTGACTGTAGACTGAGTAGGTTTTCAGCATTCCTTAGCTTTGTTCATTGCAGCTACACACAGGAAGCTGACATGTGAAAACAAATCCCTGATCCCATTTCTTTATTGAACTTGTAGGTATGATGTAGAAAGCTCATTGTGGTTTAGGAGGGTGAAAAAAAATAAAAGGATTCTTACTGCATTTCTCCTTTTGAATTTGGGGCTTCTCTAAGAGCCTATGCAGTACAATGTCCCTCTTTCATTTTCAGCTCTGCTCTGACCTCTTTCCTGTACTGGATCTTGCAAAAGGATTGCAAACCACGGTGACAAGATACTGTGCTTTTGTAATTCTCACCTTGCTCTGTAATAGCAGCTCTCATCTAGGTGAAGGAAAGAATCATTCTCAAGTTGCTCCAGACATGAGGAAGATTTGAAATAATTGATTGTGATGGTAGACACGGAACTGAAATCATAAGTGTAAAATATTTTGCCTGCAATTCTTGAACATAAGTAATATTGTGACAAAGAGAGAGCTGTGAATATATAGCTTTTTTTTACTGATAGGTTAAGACAAGGAAAACTGCTCAAGTTTTTTCGTCAGCACTATAGTCAGTCATAAAAGATTTCTGCATAAATGTTTATAAATATTCCTTGTAATGGTTGGAATTTCCTCATTATTATCAATTAACATGTCACCTTATACTTTATACAGAGATAATTCCAGTTGGTAATAAGCTTTCCATACTTAATTGGTGTGAAAAAATACTGGTACCTTAATTGCCAAACTGATGGGTTTTTTTCTCTGGTCATCTCTGCTCCTCTGCTATTGCTTTCCCTCTCTCTGCTGCTCCTGGAGGTTACTGTTTTCAAGCATATGTTTTAAAGTAAGGGTCCTAGGAGCCAGGCATAGTAGGAGAAAACTGCAYRGTAGGTAAAATCAAATGAATCGTAAAAGATATGTGTGCCTTTGTTTGTCTCTGTAATTAAGCTCTTCTCTGARCTGCCCAGCCATGGAGATAGCAGGAGATCTGATCTTGTTGCTCTTACAGTGTTTGTGTAGTCCCAGACCTGATTATCACWACTCAGCCTTCATCTGAAGCCAGCTGTGACTTTTAAAGGAGAGGTTGCACTTAAACAATGTCAGTCCTTTGGAGCCACGCTTTTCTTTAGGTAAGTAGTACAGTTGAAATCGGATTTTCTGGCAGGGGGTATCTGTTTTATTTGGTTCTTTAGATCCTCCTCCCTGGATCAGCTGAATCACGTGGAGGTCTCCTTTGCTTGTGAAATGGACACAGCCTAAGGGAAAGGTTCCAGGCATATGAGTTAGAAAAGGCAGGTAGAGAGTGAGAGGAAGAATAATGGCATGAGATCCTGCAGATCTCATGTGAGACTGTGAAAAGGAGCAGGGAATAGAGAAGCTGGTCTTATGAGGCAGAATAAACCTTTGCAGGAACTAAACAGACAGTACATTGTCAGTGGTGCCTCAGAGAGCCACTGGACTATTATCAGGTATCTTCCTGCAAGGAGAGAGGGCACTGAAGGAGAGGTATTCATGTCCTTGGTGTCACTCTTTTTTACCTAATTTCTTTGAGATTTTCCTATTTGAAATACTAAATATGCCAGTTTCTATTATAATACGACTTTGCTCTGTTGACTTTTAATTCCCCCTGACCTTTTGAAATGTGTTAGAAGACAAAAGTCTAGGCACATCGATTTCAAAACTGGCCACCAGGRATCTTGCTTCAGTGTATTACCCATAATCCAGTTAGATGGTTAGGCAGGGTATCAATATCAAACTAATGCATGGCTTTCTGTTAGCYTTATGCATCCATGCTTGAATACCTGGGCAAACAGGGAGCTGCCATTCTGCAGCTGTAGGCTAGATTTCCGGGATAGCCATTGGAGATGCGTTTGTCACAGATAATCTGCAGTGAAATGTTCAGAGTGGTATGAATGTCAGGAGCTGAATGACACACTGAACAATCTGTCATTCTGTCGAACAGCAGTATGAATGGCAGAAGGGCTCTAAGAATGGCAGGTGGTGTTGGCATCCAGATTAACAGGTTATGAAGGTCGTAACAAATCCTCTCAGTGCTTTTCAGGGTATCCAAAACCARAAGGCATCCTAAAAACTGGAATGCTCTATGATCACCTTGGTATACATATATTTTTGTGCCTGAATTCTTGGTGKTTTTGAGTATATGACATAATAGTGGGATTGAGTGGAAATAGTGGGAATAAATACCATCTCCTCTTTCTTCTTCCTTTCCTTGCTACACTTTCACTGCCATTGTTATTCAAAATACCTTCTTGGTTAAGTTCCTCACAACTTTTATGCATTTTTAAGTCAAAAGGATAARAATGCTTGTTCTGAATGCTTTGGTCCAGAGTCAGCAAGAACCTTGTAAACATGTTCTCATTAATTGATTTTTTGGGTTTTTATTTCACTGAATGAATGTCTCAATTGAAACATTGCAAAAATTATGGAAAAATTCTCCTATGAAAAAACATGAAAACGGAGTAGTGTTTCAGGAACACTGCTACAGAAAATGCTTTAACAGACAGTCATATCCTGTAATGAAAAAATATTTAGTACTTATGGGCAAAGGGAATATGATGCATAGCAAAAAATAATATAGCAGTCATTTGTCAGCAAGAGTCTGAATTGGTGTTCGATCTGTTTTTGAAATATGTGTCTCTGTGTGCCATATACATGCCTAACTACCTGTATACACACATAAAATGTATAGCTATATAAAAATGTGGATTGCTTTCTAAAACTGGAATTACTTGAAAATMAGAGGAAATATTTTTGGGTTCTTAATTTTAAAAATGCACTTGCTTCAGTTTTGTCTGGTATTTTTTTTCTATCTTGGTAAGAAAAATTCTAAAATTAATATACCATATTATTTTTTTTCTTCAGTGAACATTTCCCATCTCAGAAATTTTTGTTCTGTGTGTAACAKAGAAATTTTTGTTCTGTGCCACTGATATGAAAAATATTTTCATATTTTCAAAGTCAAAGCTAAATTAGGCCCTTTGCAGAATCTTTTAGTTGAATACAGATTGTGATTTACAAGAATAGGCACAAGTCAGATGAATCTGTATCAGAAAATTTATAAACACTATGCTTTGCTACATGCTCAGTTAGAATTTGTATCACTTTAGAAGCCCAATGTTTTTTTATTGCAGCATATGAGTAAGCCTCCCTATAAAAGTATGAAAAATGTATCCTGAACTTCAATTGCAACTTGGTTCAATTCAATTGGTTTTGCCTCAAAAAGGCAAGCAGGGTGCGAATAAGTATGGAAGTTTGAAGGACTGCAATTCTGGACAGTAACTCCAATATCTAAGTGTGGGCAATGCTAATGTTAGGTAACGAAGTAGGGAATTTTAAGTAGCCCACATATTGCTCAAATTCTTGATGTCAGAGGTAGACTGTCTGGTCAGTAATGTCATAACTGTTTCCAGAAGTTTTGCTGAAGGCRTAGGTTGAAACAATTACCTTTGTTTGCCTCTCCATTGGTTGTTTCTTTGATCATGAGCTTTTCATGTTCTCCTGGGAGATACAATGTACCTCAAATTCTTCCCAATAAATTCATTCTTATTCTGTCCTTAAAAAAATTTAATTTGACTAGTCTTCAGGCCATGATAGGAAAGTTACCCAGAACTGTAATATAAATTAACCTCCAACAGTAAGTTATTTTCCATATTTTTAAGATATTTTTCACATATTCCATCAACTTTTAATCAAAAGGATATAAAATACTTTGCAATTGGAAATTAACTTTGAGGGGAAGGAATGCAGTTTGGTTAATACAGATTTTTTAAAGTCATTTTAATTAACTGAAGATGTTGAAGGCATAAGTAAATGTATCATCCTGCAGCACTTGCATATCCATTTTTGAGATGTCACATCTTAATTGACTTGCTGTCCTTCTATTCTGGTATAGAACAGTACATCAGGTTACCAGTCCCAGAGACATTTCCCAAAGATGCAAAAAAGAGCCCAGAGAACTGGATGGGATAATTTGGGCACTGGAGAAATACATAAATAAGCAATGGTTAGTTAYGAACAGGTGACATTAAAAAATAGCTGAAGTACAAGAGGTGTACTTGTTTTATGCTATACTGTAGCATGGCTTGGTTACTCTCTGACAATCCTTTCTTCTCTATATATGTTATTTCAGTCTTTAAAGAAGGTACCTGTTAAGAATTTCTTCTTAAGATTTAGTGGGAAAATAGAAGAYAACACACAGAAGATACATGTGCTGTCATAAAAAATCCATGGTTCCCCCTCCCCTGAGTACAGTATTTAGTTCTGGATCCTCAGTCTCAAAGGAAATATAAGAGAACTGCAAACAGTTCAGAGTGGGCAGCAYRGCTGATGRGAAAAAGGCAGAGCAACCAAGCAGYCTGGGACTCCTGTGCATGAAAACACAAGATTAAGGAGGTCTGATTATTCACTGTCCTTTCTTTCTAAAATAGGAAGCAGGGGCTTAGGATCCTCCTAAATAAATTAAACAGTTYTTATAACATTAGCACAAATTCTGTGAAACTCCTTTTTAAAGGATGTTACCTATACTTAGAATATATTTTTGTTCAAGGGCAGATCTGAGAAGCACTTGGAAAAGTCATCTTTAAGGAGGTAGAAAATGGACAAGAAGACACTTGGGAAATATGAGCTGAAAATAGTAAAAATCTAGGAAAATTATACTTATGTGTTCAGGCTTTCTCTGGTTTTCTTCTTTCCTAGGGTCCACTTGCAGCCACTGTTGGAGACAGAATAATGAGCTAGACAGGCCCTTGATTTGAATTAGTGTGGTCTTTCATGTATTTTTATCGACTYCCAGTTACACCTTACAAATCAGATTTTTATCTGCTGTTTGATATTTTTTTTCTGGTCTGGTATGCATATGAGAATACAACATTTAATGTCTGAAGAGAAACTGTACCTTTAATTAAAACAGTGCACATTTATTCCTGTTCTATTTGATATTTGAGGATTTTTGGTTTGGTTTTTCTGGGGTTTTTTGGATCTTGTCAATAGTACTTTTGCATTCAGCAGGATATCTTACCCWCCTGGAGCTGGTTTTGCTTATGTGATTATCTTGCTTTTGGCTTGATAACTTTTTCTTACTTGAGTGTCACCTCATACCACTTTGCCCTTTTGGTGGTCACACCGAGCACATACCTCTGTGGAATAATATGATCTAAGTATATGCATTTTGATATGAGTTGTGATAATTTTGYAGTTTGTTTGAGTTGTGATAATTGCATTTTACTATGCTGTCACAGTGCTAATAAATTATTTTGTGCTGTGCCTGATTCCACAGTTTTAAATAACTATGCTTGGATTCAAAGCAAGATAATGTTTTAATCTGAGTAGTGCACATGTAATTTATAGGTGTCATAGGCTTCTGCACTGGCTTTACTGCCAGGTTACAGATTTACTTCTGTACTTAAGAAATCTACTTTTAGATTTAGATTTCATATATAATAGATCTAGATTTTATATAGATACAAAAGATTATTAGTATAACAATSAACATTTAATAAATCAGTTTAACCTAACTCCTTTGTCTCATCTACTGGTGGTAATAAGAGCAAATGAGGGCTAGGACAACAGAACTCTATTTGACACCAGCTGCTCTTTAAAGAAACCTAATCCAGCTTTATGGTTCCCTGTGTTCTTGCCAAAGATTTCTTGCACAGAGGGCTCCCTGTGTTTATAGCAGCTATTTGGGTGTTTGTATCTATCTGGTTAGTTTTCTGTGAGTGCTTCTCACATGAAAAACTGGGAATGTGCCACTCAGACTGGGAATCTAAAATAAATCTGTCTTTCTTGTGTTACCCTCCTCTCTTCTGCTTTCCCCATTAGAGCTGTATTCAACCATTCGCAAAAATGAACATTAAACTTGTTTTGGTTTACACATGACATTGTGKATTGATGTTTCAAATATATGAATAATTATTGAGAGCATGAATATTCTTGAAGGTAATATTTCATGGCAAAATCCTCAGGGTTTTTCATGCCCTTAAATTCTCATTTCTTGGGATTCAAGAAATAAGTCTATAAACATGTCTTGATGAGAAAATGCCCCTTCTTTTCTTGCCTTTTCCCTTCCTTTCAATGTTTTGCTGTATATTTTCTTTCCCTCTTTATTCCTGTCCTCATTCAGTACATTCAGAAAATGCTGAATTAACTTTCTCCTACATTTTTTCAGCTCCTTCCCCCATGACTTTTCTATTTCTTTCCAAATTAATTTGCCTTGCCACCTGGTCTCCTTGGAATTTAGCAATTATTCAGTATATAAAGCCTAGCTCGTAACAGATGGGGCTTCCAAAACACACACATCAACAATGTACATCCTAGGGCCAGAGATTGTGAGTTAGCTGCAGTTTCATTATGACTTCAATTTTCTAATGCTTGTGAACATTGTCAAAGAACATTAACATTGTTTGTGATACCATGTCTTCTAAATTGTGGAGTTCAGATCAAGGCCTGTTTCTTTGATTTAGAACATAAGTTTGTTTTCCAATTTCATGATCCTGATGGCATGTATTTTATAGCTACAGGGATGGGAACCAAAATATAATAATTACCTAGGCTTGTTTTCACCTGTACTTTGCAGAAGGCATTTTAGTGTTTGCATCCAATTACCTAGATCATCATTTGTCATTTTCTAAGACTTTCTATGTTTTCATAGTTAGCCTCATCACTCATATTTCCATATTTTACAATCTAAGAGAGAGTTCTGCATGGGGTTTTTAAGTTATATCAGGCTATATAAGGAATATTGCAAGAAACTTCTGAGATGGAAATTGCTTTAAATGTCCACAATGCCTATGAGCTACATTTGCACAGATCAGAAACTTTTGGGGCAGCTATATAATTTAGGGAGAAAAAAGAAAATGGACTAGGGATAAGGGGGGGATAATATTCCAATATTCAGAGTGAGAGAGGAGGGAATACCAAATTCCAGTATTTTTCAAGTCTTTCTGTTTGAGCTGCTCCATTTAGTATAAATAATTGTCCTGAGAATTGTTCCCTCTTGTCCTGGGCATGGGCGGTAATCACAATATTCAGTATTTGTTGCTCTCTTGATTTCTTCAGCTTAAATTGTTCTATTTTGTATAAATAACAAGTAATGCTGTGGGAGCAGATGCTAACTCTGCATTCACTTTCAGAGAATGTAGATAGGTGAGATGGTGCAGGAGTGATTTGAAACTGGGCAYTCTATGTATCACAGGACATGATGRTAAGTACTGTAAGGACCAAACTATTCTGGGGTCTGGAGTTTTGACCTGGAATTTGATCAGAAATTTGTCTAGAGAAATGTCTGTGCTTCTATTCTTGGAACCCCATCTTTGCTAASAGTCCATATCCCATACAGGTGACCAAAGTTATAAAAGCCAAAGCATCAACTACAGCAACAGTTATGCAGCCAGCTTTTAACTCGCAGAGCACATCAGCTCCTACTGAAACCCTTCTCAGACACCTGTACCATTGAGGAGAACAACATTAGGGCTCTCGTCTTCCACCTTTGGCCACAGAAATGTGCAGTGCCCCTGTTGACTTTGTTCCACGTCTCTGTGGTCATTTGTGTTTACACCCATAAATAGTGAGAGTGAGCTGCTTAGGGTGTAGGYATTGGGAGCCTCTCTGCAATGTCCTGGATCTGGGCTGCCAGCAAGTGGTAAGAATCCCATGACAGCAGCTCTAATCAGCACCTTCCTGCCCTGCAGATGGGGACCTCTATCATTTGGCCTGGAAGTTAATGAGCGTTCCAGGCTCAGATGACTCTGAATTGTCCCCAGGGAACTGGTTCCCCTTCCTTGGCTATTAGGGCATTGTACTGATTCTGCAAATTCACATCTGAGGGTAGAGAAGAACCCACCTTCCCAATGCTATGCAGTCTGCTYGTCTCCTCCCACAGCTCTGGTACCTTGTCACTTAGTGCCTCAGCCACAGCACAGCTCCTGCAGTGAGGCCACCAGCAGCTCCATCCCCAGGGAGCAATACCAGCCTGCATGGTAGCCTCCTTCCTTTGGAGTGGGCCATAGACAAAGGCTCTGACTCCCTGGGAAGGTTCTTCCAGCTAATCATGAGGACAGWGCCCTGTAGTTTGTCACCACCTCAGTCATACAGTCCCACACTGTAAAGGACAGTTTCTGGGTCTCTTTCACATTTCCAGCTGAGCTAACTGCCCTTCTAACTACTGAAGCACCTTTCAGCTGCCTCTGCTCTATGCCTACTTGCCAGCTGAATAGGTGTTGTCTGCTGCAGATGAGCAGTAGATTATTCTTTAATTGGCAGATGGCTGCTGAACATATTCCAGACAGCTTTGGTGATAAATGTTTTTTTGTTGCTGTATGTGGTGAATTGCCTTTTTGCATCATATGTGTATTGTAAAAGCTTGGTTATATTCCCATGACACCTTTTTAACAATCACTCTGAATGGAAGAGCTGTCTGCCAAGACTTTGTGCTAATTGCCCTATATAGCCAAGAAGAGATAAAAATGAACTAATGTTCTTTTTGTGAGCCAAAGCAATCCTAAAGGATCAATACTTAAAAGTATTATCAAGCATTTAGCTAAGCAAAAGGCTGAAACACAACAAAGAGATTCATTCCGGGAAATAACTTCTTTCAATTGATAAATGTTATCAACTTTGGGACTTAGAATACCAGCATTATTTGGATGTGATCCATGGGGAAGCTGGGCTGCTTAAAGCTCACCTCTGTTAYAAAGGTATTGTAATTGAACTAGTGATTTAAACCCTATTGTAATTCCACCTTTTGCAACTTGTGCCTTTCTCTTTGTGGAAGGGAATGAATTGTTAATGGAAACAAAGGCAGGGGAAGAAATATGTTTGAATTATCAAGCCTGTACACTTATGATATCAGAATACTTTTTAATTTCCTATTAACATGAATAGTGTGTGAGTTTACAATGAAAAAATTTCAGCTATCACATATGCATAATCACTGCAATGGATGTCTAAGTAGAAGCAAAGGTTGAGAGCACAGTCAGTTCTCCTGCCTGATGATGGAGGTCTGTACACTTTCAGCAGGAGCTTTGGAGAAAAGATGATAAAAAATTTAGGATAATAGCTGTGCTAAACTGGAACTTTTATTTCAGGTGGGGCATCACAACTGTAAACCTGTGATTGCAAAATATTCTATTCAGTTTCTGGTATCTGAAGTGATAAATTAAAAACCTGTGATAATGTGAATCCTACTGGGTGTTCACATGCATATTTTCCCTGTGATTTACATGAAGCTAAAATGTTACTGCCAAAATGCCTTTAACTTTTGACTTTGCATTGAAAACAAGTAATTGCTGYAGGGATATGCTTTTTCAATTTTGTATTATGTCATTATAGAGCTTCTCATTCCTTAAGCACCACCCAATAGCCACTAAAACAAGTTGGTCACTTTTTGCCCTGTTGTTTTACTGGAGGCCATTTCCCTTTGAGAGAAATAGAAAATGAATCTGGGTAGTGCTTTATACAGTCSTACCTATTTTCAAAACTATGAAATCTCATTTGTAGACATAAAAAATGTTTGATACCCCAGAAATCCTATTTTATCTGTTATCACTCAGCCTAAAGTTTCCCCATGTTTAAAAACTGTGATCAAAATTTTTCTATAATATTTCTAACCATCTCCTCAAACACACAGAACCTCATTGAACGAGTGTTACCTAAACATTTTTAYCTTTCCAGGGCTGCTGATGGACTTGTTTGTGGACATTTTGGGGAATGAGTCCTGTGTTTTCAGGCATTTCTTCCTAAAAGCAGAATGACCACACTTCAGCAGGGTGGAAACAACTGGTATGCCCTTTTTTGGTAGAGCAGTAACATTCCCCAGTGTAAAAGTACAAAATTTTATAAATTAGTAATATACATGAAACAGTTAAAAATCTGATTCTACTTCTAGAAGCAAAAATATCTTAGAAAAAGAAAGTGGGAATTCATTTATTTCAGAAAATGAATAGCCACACATTAAAAGTTTTGAAATCAAGTAGCTTTAAYGAAGAAAGAATGAAAAGATTGTCATTTTCACTCTGCAAACTGTAGTTTGAAGTTGCATTAATAACACCGAGTATTCACTTCCATTGTTCAGTTCTCCTGAAAGTCTGAAAAGAAAATCTTTACTCACCAAATATCTTGCTCAGTTGTTATTTTTTTTTTTTCTAAGAGAAAGGCACATTCCTCTCTGCTGTTCACATGTCCATCCTAAATACAAAAACTAGTCACCGTGTTTGATATGCATATGACAACTGAAGTACCTGAGCTGATCCATTAGACCACCATCTTCCTTCTGTGGAATAAGATTGGGAATTCCATTCATAGGAACCACCTCCAACTCAAGCYACCCTGTTGTCCCTCTATTGTGCTAAAAGCCTTGTAGGTTACATGGCAGAATAAAGGGCTTAAAATTTGAGGTGGAAGATCTTGTCATATATTTTATTT
>CADDXX010000014.1:2163236-2215916 GCA_902810485.1 Alauda arvensis
ATAAAGGGCTTAAAATTTGAGGTGGAAGATCTTGTCATATATTTTATTTGTGATTTCTGAGTGTTTGAATGATTCAAGCTTAACTTTCTGTTGGGGGTTAGATTTGGTTTTTTGTTTTGTTTTGTTTTGCCCTTGGAATTTTTTCCCTCGAGTTGTTAAGACACTGACGACTGGGTGATTGTCGGTACTTAACAAAGACAAAGAAACCAGGGAAGGAAAGATCTGAAGGGACAGGGGAACTGGGGGCTGGGCACTCTTTGCCTTGGCACTCGAGGAGAGACGACACCTAGGCTGTTCGCTTGCTTCAAGAGGAGTTTTTCACTGGTCACCATCGACTCTGCTCCTGGAAAAAACCTACCATCTGCTCGTGTGCCCGGGGATTTTCTGAGCTCTCCTCCTGTCCCACTGGAGTGGCCCGACCCTGTCCTGCCGTCGCTTTTGCGGCTTTTACCTACGCTGACCTCGCACCATCTGCTAAACCAGGACATCTCTACTGCTTCAGTCACCACTGCGGGAACTGCCCACTACCTCATCACCAGCCCGAGATCTTCTACCACTACAGCTTGGTGCCTCAGAGCCAGAGACCAGACTACCCTGGGATTTGTGGTTCCTCGAGGTTTTCCTGGGTCTGTCTTATTATTAATGCTGTAGTTGTTCATTTGTTTGTTTGCTTGTTTTGTTAGATATATATGTATATATATATATAATAGTAAAAAACCCCCTGTTATTCCCAGTCCCACATCTTTGCCTGAGAGCCCCTTAATTTCAAATTTATAATGATTTGGTGGGAAGAGGTTTGCAGTCTCCATTGCAAGTGGAGAGCACCGGTCTTCCCCTAGCAGATACCTGTCTTTTCAAACCAAGACACTTTCCAAAAAAGCATTCTAAGAAAGGGACTCGTTTAGGTCTAGAAAAAACTAAAAAAAGGCCCAGGTTCTGCAGAAGAGCATGGTGTCTATGGGATCATATTTATTAAGAGAGGCACTTTTTTTTAATGCTAGAKGGCAAGCTTTCATTTTTAATAAATTTTCAATGTATTTTTTAATATTTTGTACTGCTGCTTTGAGTTTGAGTCCAAATTAAGAAGTGATAGGGATTTTATTTTGTTTCATTTTATCTGTTTTTGCCTATGTTCCAAAAGAATGCATTTGTCTCTTTCATCCCTCTATGATTTTTGTATAAATAAATATCACTTTAGGTTACTTCTGAGATTGTTTCAGCAACAAACACATCACCAGGACTGTGCTGAGATAATCAGGCTATTGGATTGCCAGTACAAATTGTGCTACACACTGCAATTATTTGAGTGCTCAATCTCAGGTATTGTTTTCTGTGACATGATCACACTCCGTGAATATGTTATTTCCCTCTTGACTGTCACCTGCTATTTCATTACTGAAGGTAGCACAGAAGACTCAAACAGAAACTTTGATTAACTGATTATTTAAACTTGTCAGACTATCCATATCACCTGGGCTTTGCTCCCCTCATCAACGATAAGGCCAAAGTGAGAGATCCAGATGGGTACTTAGTTGTTGCAAAACAGAACATTTCTACAGTTCAGTATCAGGTACATGATCATAAGTGCAGTCTGAAATGCAGTGCTACATGTCTAGGAAACTCACCAGGGCATAGAGAGGCGTGCTGGTGTGGGCTTCCAAGTAATAGTAAGTTGAAGCTATTTAACTRTATCTGAAAATGCATTATTATCTTGGCTAAGAAGAAAAAGTATATATAATAATTTGGAAATTGTTTGATACTCAAAACACAGATAAACCCCAGTGTGCCCTGGTTATCATTAGTTTTGCRTGGAAGAATTGTAAATATTTGTCAAAGACAGTTTAATCACTAACAAAGACAAYCTATTCTTARTTATTCTTTTAAATTTAATGTATTYTGGAGGTTTTCAGTAATTGTAGGAGCAGTAGAAACTGTGGRATACCACTGAAATAMCCTGCTAAAGAKCAGGTAGCAGTGTTATTCTTGAATTGAAACTTTTTGACTTGACAGAATCCTAGTGAAGCAACTATGACTCACTGGAATGACAGTCATGGATCACTATGCTGAGGTCCATTCTGGAGGTATGGCTGCATACAAATGATGATTATATATTTGTCTATCACTTGAGATTTAAAAGGCATTGACTTTCTTAGTGATAGCTACAGATCATGGGCAGAAGCAGTAATTAGAAGAAGAATTGCTGCACCTGTTTGTGCGTCATGCTGTCTTTCCAACACATCAGYTCTGTCTTGTCTTGTTGGCTCTGAAACTAATTAGCATCCCCAGACATTTGAAAAGAAAGGAAACGTCTGCCTCAGAATCTGTGAGAAAGAAAAGCTGTGTGCCAACAAGAAAAGAGGAGTCCKAACCCCATACAGACAAGCAGCAACCAGCCCAGCAGCTTTCCACCCAGCTTTTAGGGCCATAAGAAAATATGAACTTAAACCTATGTGATTCCAACTTTCACTATTTGGAATGCAAGCTGGGAAATGGGATCTGACTGTAAATGKTTGTAATTAGTGTATCATTGTTATCTTCACGTTGGATTTGCATAGCCAGGCTTTGGTRGTGAGGAGGGTTAATGGGATGTCTTCTGTGAGAGGTTGCCAGAAGCTTCTCCCATGTCCTGCAGAACAATGCCAGGTGACTCCAAGACAGRCATGCAACTGCCCAAGGCTGGGCCAACTAGAAATTGTGGTAATGCCTCTATGATAACATATTTAAGAAGAAGAGAGGATGAGAACATGTGAGAGGAAAAACTGCAGACACTAAGGTCAGTAGAGGAGGAGGAGGAGGTGCTGGAGCTGTTTCCCATGTGGTGAAGACTATGGTGAAGCAGCTGTTCCCCTGCAGCCCATGGATATCTGTGGGGATRCAGAGATCCACCTGTCCTCTGTGGAAGAACYCACACCAGAGCAGGTGGATGCCAGAGAGGAGKTTAGGAATCTATGGGAGGCCTGTGCTGGACACAGACTCCTGGCAGGGACCTGCAGACACAYGGAGAGAGGAGCCCATGCTGAAGCAGATTTCCTGGTAGGACTTGTGACCTTGTGGGGGACCCAYATTGGAGYAGRCTRTGCCTGAAGGATYGCACCCTGTGGAAAAGTGACCCACAGTGGAGCAGTTTGTAGAGAACTGTTGCCTGTGGGATGGATTAATGTTGGATTCATGGAGAACTATCTCCCAAGRGAAGGATTCTATATTGGAGCAGGGAAARGATTCCTCTCCTTRAGCAGAGGCAGGAACAATGGGTGATGATCTGAGCATAACCCCCATTCCCTGTCTCCCTGCATTGCTGGGGGAGGGGAGGAGGTRGAGCTGGGAAGGAGGGAGGGATGGGAGAAAGGTGTTCTTAAGGTCTTATTTAACATCTGATTATCCTGTTCTGATCCCACTCATTAGTAAATTCAAGTAATATCTCTAATTCTCGTCTGTTGTGCCTRTGACAGTATTTGGTAAGCAATCTCTCAAATCATGAACCCTTTGTTATATTTTCTCTCCCCTGTGCAGCTGTAGATGGGAGGGATAGAGTGGCTTTGATGAGTACCTGGAATCCAGACAACGTCAACCCACTACAATCCAAAACCCTGGAATCCAGACAACGTCAACCCACTACAATCCAAAACCCTGTTAGTATTGAAAATAAGCCTAGAAACTTACTGCAACCAACAATGCCATTCAGCACTCAAGCCTGACATTTCCTCAAGAGAAACCTGACTGAAAAATGTATGCCTTTCAAATTTGGAATTTACCAAACTGCTGTTCACCTTCAGCAAGGGAACTTWTTTATCTTATCTGAAGTAGTTCTCCCAGAAAATTTTCTCTGGCTTCCTACACCCTCTTCTTCTGTTAGTACATGCCTTCAGGAATAGTATAGACKGATTATTCTGTGCTCTTCTGGGCTCAATACACTCAATTTAAATCATTCCTCTAAAGGCCAAATTGGTCTCTTGTGTATTACATATCRTATTATGTCARCAGATTTTCAGTTAAGTATTTTGTGCTCAGCAAGATCACYATCACAGAAATAAAATTTAATCCATTTTAGCTCCTKCATTTATATTTATCTGCTAAAAAATATTAATTTTACAATTTTAGCCCATGCATCCTTGCATCTTTCACAAGGCTGCTTTTGCCTATCACAAGGAAATGACATTATCAGTGCAAACACTGCTGCTGAAGGGTGTTTCTGATATTTGAACAGAAGGTTCCAAGCCCCAAAAGGAGTGAATGCTTGGCAAGTTTTAGGCAATGTGAGGACATGCCTCAGGACCCAACCCTTTTTGTCTTCTATCACAGCTGAAGTCTGCTCTACATAATTAACTGAGAAAAAAGGAATTTCTGCTAGACTCAGGAAGAAAACCATCTTACTCCAAATACAGCTTTAAAGATGACCTGGAAGTGGTGTTTGGAAGGAAAAGAATTCTCTYTTGTGGTCCCATGAATATTCACATCACTGCTATTCTTGTGGCATGAGAAACTACAAAGGCCACTTTTTCACAATTGACTAAGTMATGACTGATTATTCATGTTGCTTTAATAGGCTTCTCCATGCTGTTAATGTCAAGAGATATATTTACTCATTCTGCTGAGGTCTTTAGCTATTAAAAAATTAAGTGAATGCAAAGAAAAATGAAGAAACTTGAAAAGAAACATCGAGGCATATTTGACTATGGAATGAATATGAAACATGTGTTCTTCACTAGGCCATCCCTGACTTACAAATTGCTGACCAAAACACCCAATTAACTGTAAAGTAACTAACCAGCACATGTTAACTAACTATTATTAACAACTGAAAATGGTACATTCCTTTAGAATGCATAAGCAATAGGCTTTAAAAACACAGAAAAAGAGCACATGTTCAACGGGGGAAAAATTGTGAAAATAATGAGAAAGCAAACTCCTAACATAACCTAATAAAGGAACTTAAATAATAATTATTTTTTAGTGAAAAGAAACGCCACAAGTACTTGAACATGAAAATATCAGCTTCCAGTATCAACCAAATAACCAGTTCTCAGGTTCTGACATCCACCTGAAGTAAGTTGAAGTTGTTCATACAATATTTCCATTTATGYTGTTGACCCAAAGCCAGAGATTGTTAATAACTTCACAGTCTGTTTGTACTCAGATCACTGTGGGTCTACCCTCTTTTAATTTGAACACATTACTTTTGTCTTATTGCAACAGACTTCACTAAAATGTCTGTCCCCATCTTTCTTATAACTTCCCTWTAAGTATTGAAAAACCACCCTAAGGCGTTCCTGGAGCCTTCTTTTCTCCASGCTGAACAAATCCAACTCTATCAGCCTTTCCTCATAGCTGAGGGGTTCCATTCTTCTGATCATCTTCTTAGACCTTCTCTGGACCTGYTCTAACAGGTCACTGTCCTTCCTGTGATGGAGCCCCAGAGCTGGATGMAGCACTCCAGRTGGGGTCTCACCAGAGTGGAGCAGTGGGGCAGAATCCYCTCCCTTGAGCAGCTGGCCACACTGCTCTTGGTGTAACCCAGGATGCAACTGGCTTTCTGTGCTGGGAGGGCACTTTGCCTGCTCATGTCCAGCCTCTCATGCAYCCCAGGTCCTTCTTGGCAGGGCTGCCCTGCAGCTGTTCCTCCTCCAACCTTCTGTTGATGYAGGGGTTGCCCTGACCCAACTGCAGTACCTTGCACTTGGCCTTGTTGAACCTCATGGAACTCCCATGGGTCCACTTCTTGAGCTTGTCTGGGTYCCTCTGGCTGGCATCCTGTCCCTCAGGCTTGTCAACTGCACCTCTCAGCTTGGTGTCACCTGCAAATTTGCTGGGGGTGCACTTGATCYCTTYGTCTGTGTCTTTGATGAAGACGTTGAATAGCACTGATCCCAATATGGACTTCTGAGGGATACCACTCATCACTAATCTCTACCTGGATCCTGAGCCATTGATGATTTCCCTCTGGCTGCAAACATGCAATTCCTTATCTACCATAGAGTCCATCCATCAAATCCAYASCTCTCCTGTTGTGGGGGGACCATGTGAAGGCCCCTRCAGAAATTTAAACAGCTGATGCCTGTGGCTCTTCCCATGTCCACTGATGTAGTCACTCTGTTGTAGAAGGTCAGTAGGTTGGTCAGGCAGGACCTGCCCTTGTTGAAGCCTGTTCAAGTGCTGGCTGTCTTGAATCAAGTCCCCATCTTCCATGTGACTTAGCACATCATTTTGGCATCAATAGCTTCTAGGAGGATCTGTTCCATGACCATATTTCTCAGATACTCAATTTCAGACATATACAAGATACTTTTGCTCTTGGGAACTTGTTTTGCCTCTCTGCATTGATTTTCCTTTTGTGCAAAATGGTCATAATCTCTCTTGATTCCAAGGATATTTTTTTAAACAGTGGCTTAGTTCCTACACTAAAGCTTTTCTTTCCTGTCATGAAAAATTAGACAATTTGTATCTGTACACAATTGATAAGTTGCCTACAATTCCTATTAAGCTGTTCTATTGAGTTATTAAACTGACCTGCATTTTCACATCACCAAAGCAGCTGCATGAAAAACTCTCCAGAAACAGTTTCACTATTACAGCATTTTCAAAAATCTCTTTTTATGTCTTAAAAAGAGAGGAAAACAACCAAAAAAAAGAGGTTTTTTACCTCTCCTGTTTAAATCAAAAGTCATACTACAAAATAGGAAATAAATTATACAAATATCCCCACCTGGAAATGTGCAAAACCCACCCCAAATAAAAGCCCAAGCCCAATCCCTACACCAACTTGAAACTGAGTTATATATCTTTTAGATATAAAATACAGGCTTTAAAATTATCTGTCAAGATTTTATTATTTTTCTGGCACCAGAAAAAAAAAATCAAAGGTATATTATATTTTGAAATAGATGTAGCTGTCTACAAGCAGAAGATTTTTAGTAAATAGCTACATTTGTCTTCAAGGGAATTTTATGTGCTAAAATAAATTTAATAGTTTACTAGCAATATTATGCAGAGGTATGAGGCTTTTCTTTTTGTTTATTTTGAACTACTGTCAGAATTCCTGTCAGAATAAGGCAGGCTGAAGTAGAAAAAGTTTCTTCTGATGCTAAAGGCCACCAAGGTTTTTCCCTTCTTCAGCAGTCATTTCTTTGATTCTATTTTGATAAGGAATTTCTATGCTCAGAAAGTACTTGCAGTTTCTGTTAAAAATGTTTTTCAAGTAATTTGAATAATTTTGGAAGTCAAAACAGCAGAGATTTTCTGAGTGCTTAAGGCATTTGTAATTACTCTGATGGATATTGGACTCTTCAGACATACATAACAGAGGCTCACAGGGAGATGGATGTAAAATATTAACTCCAAATACTGTGAAATCTGTTTAAATTGCTCCATTTTATGTGCTCAATTACGTGCTGTATATATCTTCTTCATTTTACATTTCACACTGTAGCCCAATTTCAAACACCCTGGTCCTGGACAATATTTCAAAGTGCAAAACAAGCCCTAGTGTAACCCTGAGCTGAACTGAACTGTCCTAGTGATGATTAACAAGAATGAAATGGAAGCAGTGGTTTCAATCAAGAGAGGTTGCGTCTTCACAGGAAGCAACCCAACTTGAACAAAAATAGACACCAAGCAGACTTACAGTTGGTTTGCTTTGGCAACATTGGCTTCTTTGAAGTCAATCATCTCTCTGGCTACCTGATATCCTATTTTGAAGACCTCAGAAATGAGAAATTAGATCTTTTGAAACTAAGTAATTCTTCAGGCTCAATCTCAGGTCTGAAGACACAAGGAAACTGCAGCAGATCTATTTCAAAGCTATGGGGAAATTAGTATTATTGCTGTATAATATATTACTTAATCGCTGCCCAGTAATCATCCAATAACATTACGAAGATTGGTGCAGCTATTTTCATATTTATGAAATTTACCTGGAAGAGCAGTTTCTGAATTATTCTGAATTCATGAAAAAGGATTCAGAGTCTCACAAATGGATTCTCATTGACCTGCAGATACAAAGTGAGATAAAGGTATTCATCCCAAATGAGCATCACTGTCACTTTCTGAATAAAGTAAATTATATTAGCTGACTCCACTTATTTCACTTTTATTCATAAGCTGTGTATTCTGACATCTTGTAAAACAGCTTATTTTTGCTCTACGCAATAAGAAAGTTCTGGAGGCACTGAGAACTAAGGTGACCTTCTCCCTTCCTTCTGTGTTTGTAGCAGGCTAGAAGGTGAGGGCTTGAAAAGCAAGGTGTACCTTGCACGTTGAATTACCTGTCCAAACTTGTCTTTTCTTTCAATTTCCTTCTTTACGCTTTATGAGGAATAAGGTTTATCAACTTTCTGTCACTCTTTTTTTCCTCCAAATTTTGTGGCACTGTTCCATACCAAGAGAAATAAGATTTTTCTAGCCTGTTTGGATTAGAACTGCGAGGAAACACACATTTCTTTAAATGAACATTTTTAACTTAAACCAAAAATTTCAGGGCTGAATTAATGGCTGTTACAATTCAGAGCATCCCAGATGTTTTCTTGTGTCTAACAACTGCTTTAAGTCTTGGGTTAATGAAAAAAAAAAATCAATGTTGCAATTAGGTTAAAATATTATTTACAGAATGTATTTGAAAAATTTAGCAAAAAATTTATTTTGTTTTCCTTCTAACATGGTAATCCTTTTTATGCATATAATCAGAAATCTTAATATTTCATGAGATTGTGCCCTATCATCTGTCACTTATCTATTGCCTGGAACCAAGTGTATTGTACGTTCCCGAGTACAGGATATGGTTAACACTGATCAAAGATGCTCCTTAAAGTGGAGCTCTGGTTTTTTTCGAAACAAATGACACAATTCTCTGTCTATTGATAATCTAAAACTGAAACCAGCAAATAATACAGTTTAAAGCTTCATAATTGTCTGCCGTGATCTTATTATGTTGTCCTATGGTAARTGCCATGTCTGATCTCAAAGAAATCAGAGAAAGTAATTAATCTCTTAATTTCATTCGTAGATTGCATGTCTATCCAGTATAAAGACATAATTATACTCAAGAGAGAAAGAAATAAAATGAACATGGACTGTGAAATGATTAATTTTTTTATCCTGGAGTCAATTACACATAGGATAACTTCAATTCTCTGAAATTACATTTAATGTTATAATGCACTCTAACAAAGGAGCTGGTGGGAGTACTAAAACAGTACTGCAAATGAAAAATTGGTTAAATGTGCACTTCACCACTGAAAAGCCTCAACAAAATATTGAATATCCTTTGAATTTATAATTAATAGCAGTGCTTAGTGGGTGCTATTGCTTTACTAATCTCAAAGTACAAAATAAGGGTAAAAGATTCAAGGTCAAATGTGGCAAATACATAACAGTAGTGAGAAACCTGGTTCCTAGACTCTGTAGTTAATGCTCAGTGAACAGAATCATGGGAGTCCTATTGCACAGTAAGAGAGTTTGGTATGACTTCTGAGTTGTGACTACTTACCAGAACAGTTCAAGCAGGTTGAGACATGCATAATGTCTTCTTCATTACTCACATGTATCCTCAAAAATATGGTTCTTAAAGGATTGTGGGAGAATAGGGAAAGGCGAAGCGCAAGATTTCGGGCTGTAACGGAAAGCTGCAGGGGCCCCTCTCTCCCCCTCATCCAGTGCAGTGTCTTATCTTATCTGCCATATGGAGGAATGTAGCCTTCCTGGTCCTGCAGCATCCTCYCTAAAACTCCTGTCCACCCCCCTCCAAACCCTGGTAGTTTTCCACTCCCTACTAGTCTAGGAGACCACAGACCCCCTCTGACGTAGCAAGACCCCCCAAGTCTATATAAACCTGTAAGACAAGATAATAAACGCCATTTTGCCTCCACCATGTTGGTGTCTGTGTGCTATGGACCGTGGGGCCTGCGGGCCGGACCACGTGCTGACTCTGAACCAGGTCACTATGCCTTAGATGAAGGCAACAAGGATAGGTGTCTTGGTTTGGAAAGACAGGTATCTGCCAGGGAAAAGCCAGAGCCTCCTTTGGAATGGAGAATTTAGACCCCCTCCSTCTGAATTATTATAAATTTGAAATTAAGGGGCTTTCAGGCAATAAGGGGAAGAAGGATAACAGTTCTTTACTAGGAATATTAAAAATAAAATTGTAGTAGTACAAAAAAACAAACAAAACAAAAAGAAAACACCGACACAGTCAGAGTACAGCCTGACACCCTGTTGGTCAGGGTGCTGGTAGCAGTCCAATTGCGTCCTCCTGGAATGACAGATGTGGTTCTGTTGGATCAGAAATGATCCTGTAGAAAGGTGTGGCTTCCTTCTCAGGGTTCAGTGGTGACAAGGTGGGYCCAGTCTTCCTCTGGAATCTGGTGGAAACAGGCTATCCTGTTGTTCTGAATCCCAGGTTTTATCCAGGTAGGAATGCTTGGCTCCTCCCACTGGGTGAAGCATCTCACAGTGGGATTATGCAATTTTATSARTCATGCAGTGARCTTTAAATGSCCCATTAACAGCAGATATCCCCCTGGAGGGAGGATATGGAAGAGATAAAGAACACTGCCTCACCTGGTTTTAGCAGCTGGCSCATTAGCAGAGAACACTCACCCCCTCCCCCCATGGAGTTATGAGAAMGGAGTCATAGAAGAGATWAAAAAAATTAACAGATGGGAATATKATGTATTATTACACGTGACCAGAGTGCAGTAAGCCACSTGGAGATACATCAAGTCTCTCTGAGGGTGCCTGCACCTCACAGAAATGGCTTAGACAAGAGTGAGACAACTTCTCCGAGTGTGCTGTGTAACAGAAAAGGTTTTAATAAAAGGAGAAAATAATAAACRGTACAATGCAAATAAAAATAAGCCGTACACAGGTGCAGAGAGATTGCACCAGGTAAAGCACCCCGAAAAAGCCAAGAGGGGCTTTGTGCAGTCCTTTAAGTATCTAATGGTTGAGGCARTGTCCTTRGCAAACTGCCCAATAGAGAACAGCTACATTGTTGAGAGACAGGTAAAGAGACCTATCCATGTCTCTGTCCTGTCACCGAGCCAATGGCAGCTTGKGGRGCACAGAAGTTTCTAGGGCTCTTTCCTTTTTGGTTCTAAGGTAAAGCTAACCATMTCTCCCCTACAAGGAAAATATCTGCCTGGTCTAAAACTGCATTACTACAGGAATAGAATACATACTTTTGGTTACATCTTGCATTGCAACCCAAGACAGCAGGCATCAAGTCTGACTATGTTAGACAAATGCAGAGGTGCTATTGAGGAAGTATTAATGCCAACAGAGAACATACTCCATCTAAATATTCAYTAGCTGTCTCCAGAAGTCTGAGAATATTGACCATGCTGAAGTGTCCTATAATTGATATAATTAATGATCAGCCCTTCTTCACACTATAAAATTGCATCTGGAGGCCTTATTTAACATAACTCATTAAATGAACACACAGAGAAATAATCTGCTTGAGYCAAGTAGGTGGGAGAATTTAAATGCAGGAGAATAAATACATCAGAACAATAATGAGAAAAAACAGTATTAACTAGATGGTTGCAATGTACTTTYTCAGTGTGCTTGATTGTGGGCCTCYAGTCCTTGATCTAGGGCAGCTTGATCTGGGCTGAAGAACAGATAAATAACAAGATAGTTTTGACTGCACTCACTTAGACATATGTACTTGGATTAGCAATTGAGTTCCTTCACCCCAGCATGAAAAATAATAAAGCTGGTTGGAAAAATGATCATTTGGGGAATGCTTGATAGATCATATTAAGCCTTTCCCAGAATCACCCCCTTCATGAAAATCAACACTTGATGGAAGAAATTTCTTCAGTTTTGCAGATTTTACTTAGCTCTTGAAAAGCAGGGACTTTGTGTGCTGCCATTGAGCCCATGAGTGCAATTTATCTGTCAATGTTCATGATGCTCATGGCTGAGTTTTGCTGACCTCCAGACTTTGAATTTGAACACCATTTTATAACAGCTACCATGTAGGCTGACAAAGTGGTAATGTTTAGAAAAGACAAATGACACTTGCTGCCAGTATCTGAACTTTGTGAAATGACATTGTAAGAATTTGCTGTACATTGAAGAGTGYCTGTGGAAAAAGAACCATGTACTAATCAACTCTATTGAATTGCTATGTAATTGGAAGGCCAAACTCATTCAGTTAGCTACACAGATTCATGGTACTTTCAAGCAAAAGAAAGAAAAAAACAAGAGACTTCACCATGGCAGAGCTTTTTTGAAAAAAAAAATCAAGTATAAACACAGGAGAGACAAATGTATTATAAATACAGAATGTGTCATCCTTAATTAGAAGACTTTGTTTTCAAGACTTGTTTTCAAGGTGGCCTTTCAACTGATACACAGTTAATAAAAGTAACTATATTATTAATAGCTGTAACATTTTACRGGCACAATGCATACCTATCAATGGGTAATCATGCAAGGTGTTTGTTCACTCTAGAATGTCCAGTGCATTATGCATACCTGTTTTATGACTTTTATCTGCTATATCTTTTATAACTCATGTGTGCAGGCTTCTATATTCTGATTTGTTTGCCATATTTAATTTTGCCATTTCTGAACACATTCTGAACACATCATTGCTGAACACATACATTGGTGGTATTTGTATAAACTGAGGATCAGATACCAGTATATGTRCAGTAGGCAATGAATATTTAAGCTTCTATAAATTATCCCATTGTTTTAATTGCTCTTGTTGCAATGAAACACATGAAATGAACCTTTCTTAGAACTAAAAGGTGTTTTTTTTYGAGAGACCCCAAACCACCCAAGATTCATATCCATTTTGGCTGCCTTATCTCCTGTTTTGGTGTGGTTGYTGGCAAGCACAKTCCTACAGTAGAAATGATTCATCCCTTGCTACATGTTACTAGTGAGATGCTACTAATTCTATATTACACTTAAATGCACTTTAGTCAAGTATCAACTGTCCRGAGTTGTTACACCTTTTTCTTCAGGTGCTAATGGGGTTTATAAGGGAAGGTTTGAGGAAAGTTCCAGGAAAGTTCAACCACCATACTAAACAGCTCCCAAMCAAATAAGCAGGAGTGCCACTGACTGAAWATGACCACATGAAAATTATAAGTCRGTTGGCACCTACCATCATGCARCTGGAGTAGAGACATGAAGGGGACAGAGAAACTGTTTKACTGATGACCCAGGAACTCACTGGGAAAAATAATAGTGACAAGCTTTCAGGAACTTTGCTTACTTAAGCCCTGGTTTTCTTGTCTTTTTAGAAGTGACAATAAATATTCAAATTATATTGTAAAATAATGTTTTTCTTCGCCTAAATACCAGTAAAATGCCCAATAAAAGCTTTTTTGCCTTAATGATTTATCTGATTTAGCACTACCATTAGAGCAATACAAACTATAATCTTATGGAACCAGAAAGTGTTTTGAATTTTTAATTTTTGATAACAAAGGAATGTTTTAGGTGTGGCTGAGCAGCATTCACTCAGCATCAATGTCTATTCACCTTTCTCACATWGCTGACCCTAACTGAACATAAAGCTGGGGAAGAAGGAAAAAGGGGAGATGTTTGGATTAATTAAATTCRTCTTCCCAAGTAACTGTAATTTATGATGAAACCCTGTTAGCCTGGAAATGGCTAAACTACATCYCACTTATAAGAAATATTAAATTAATGACTTATTTTACTTTTGTTTCACCTACTAAGCTGCCTTTGTGTCAATCCATGAGTTATCACACTTTCACCCTTCTGTTTCTCACCCCATTCCAGCTGGGGAAAATGGGTGAGAACCCATGTGGTGCTTAGCTACTTACCAGGGTTAACCCAYAAGAAATAAACTCCATATAATTCCTTTCCAGGAGGGTGGTTTTTTTTCAGCTCATTGCTGAGTAACAAATATTAAATTTATCAACATTCTCGAGTTGATGATTTGTGAATTACTTCTTATGAGGCCATCATCACACAGTTGTGGGCAAGATACTGTCATTGTGTTTTTAAAATGTTTAATTWATTTTTAATGTCTGGTGATAAACTGTTTTTGCTTTGGTGTTTTACAAAAGAAATGAAAGTTCATTAGGAAATTTCATTTAACAACATGACTTCYTATGAAACCTATTATAGTTTAATAATGAACTGGTGCTGTTCTTTTAAAMTAACAGCTCTAGCTTACTGGAAAGCTAAAATTCAGAAAATTAATTTCAAGTTGTTCAAATATGTGCAAACAAAACAGAATTTGAAAACTTTCTGTCCTGTCTTCCAGCTTCATGTCTACTATTAGTGTTAAAATCAAATTTAATAGGACAAAGAAGATGTCTTTACTCTTCTGTCACTGGATTAAAAGGGCAAACTGATATTTCAAATAAAATCTGATTTTTGAGATGTCATTATTCCCTACATAGTTACTGAGTATTTTTGAATTATTTCCTACTGTAAACAAACAGTTATCACCATGCTAGGGAGACTATTCTGCTTGTTTTTTGTCAGAGTCTTTGATAAATTCCAGAAAAATGTTGTTCCTGCTGTCAGAGACAGTTACAGATAAAAGACTGCCCAYGTTGCCTGTAAATCAGTGGATAGGCTGATTTCTTCACTGCTCTAATTAGTTTTGTGTGATTTGGCATATTGCTTCCTGAAATAATGATTTAATCTAATTAAGTTTTTTTTCAAGATATCTTTTAAATGAATTAATTAAGGACTTTATCTCCAAAGCCCAGAAATTATTATCACTGAGAATAATGCTGGCACCTTATTCGAGAGTATAATTTTATTTTCCCTGTAAACTGACTCTGCTTCTAACCTATGCATGGCTGAGTGATTAGGTGAAAAATATCACCTGATTTCCCMCCTTCCTGGTAATCCTTCCTAGGCAAGGTTTGCAGCCCAACAACTTGTGGAAATGGGGTGTAGTCTTCCCTGTCTTATTAGGATATCTATGTACACTAATGATAACTATGTGCAAATGAAAGAATAAATGATTATTTGATACTACTGATAAAATAATAGTTGTAGGGGAAAAAAGAGTAATAAATTAATTTTCCTAATCTATAATGATGCATTATTAACTGGGCTAGATTAAGCATTTTTGTTGTGGTTTTTAAAATTTCTTTGTTTCACAGTAGACCCATTATGTGGCTTTCAATGAAAAAATAATATTTCATAACTTGGATGTATCATCTGTCAAYATAAATCTTTTCGCCTGTTAAAGGGAAACTCACTGGCAGAATGAAGAATGAGACCTTGCTGGACTCACTGGACAACATATATTCAGTAACTGCTACCTGTTGTTAAAAAACCTTAACTGATATGCCAAGGTCAGATTCATCTGACTGGATGAAGGACTGGAGAAGAGGTAATGGTTTTGAAAAATTATTATACGAGGTGTAAAATCTCTCTTTAGAGAGATACTTAGATATTTGGTSTCACGTAAAAGCTGAATGTACCTGYCTGTATACAAAGAGTATATTCCAGATCAAAACCTCAGGGGATTCAATGGAGGAAAAATTACTTTTGAGAAACTTTGAATTATGATAAGGAATTGAAGAAGAATTCACTTTAGAAGATCAGACTGTTAGTTTTTTTAGCCAGGGAACTGAAGGGGTTAATTCCCTTGAGCAAAATGCCTACTTCAGCAAATGAAGGAAGATATACTCTGTTTCAGCAACAGAATTTTGGGGTTAACTGTTTATTGTAGTATCCTTGAATTAAAGATATATGAAAAGAGGAAATGTTATCAGTGATACTTGCAACACTGATTGTAGATTCCATCTGTAAAGGAGAAGGCTATCTTRTGTGAGTAATTTCAGGAGGTGCAGAGATTGTGTCCCCAGAGGAGACTCACAATGAGTTTCATAAAGTGTAGCAAAACAGAACACTTGTGGTATCTGCAAACTCTGAGTTTCTGTACCTACATTGGTGGCACTAAAGTGTAACAGAACAAGTAAATTAAAACAATGGATGCCCCTGGAGATGCAGATGCAAATCAGGGCACCATTTTCATTTGTGGTTATCCTGTTTACTTTGACCAGAACTGTCAGAAGGCCCAATTACAGACYTAATGTCTGTTACAGTTACTGTTCCATTTTACAATGCCATGTTCATTATAAATTTAAATTATTGTTTTTGTACACCTAAGACATTTAGCCAGAAGTATGAAATGTAAGAAATGGTTAAATTTCATTATTTCCAGCAATCAAGGCATCTTTTTTTYCCTCCTTAGAAAAGGACTTRCAGGATTCATTATAAATTTATTTTTAGAAAGGATATTTTTACAGATGAAGTTAAGTCTCTGAGCCAAAGATTAAACTTAAAAAAMATATAAAGATTAATAAATAGGAAAAGAAATAATTTTATTAATATAACTATATAAYCATTAGAAGATTTTTAGATTCTACTCTGATAGTAGGATATATTCCACTCATAGCCAAAATTAATTAGTAAATTTGTGTTAGAACTAATTTACACCAATAAATGATGAACTGGTTTCTGGAAAATTGCTGACACCAAAAGCATCTATTTAAGTACAGTAGAGCAACACTTACTCAGAATCTACAGCTGCTACATTAGTGTAATGAATATAGAGTGGCAAAAGAGTAAAACCAGAGAAAAGATACTTTAATCAAGCAGAAAATTGAAAAAAACCCTTTRCACACTGAATCACACTGCCAGTTTATTCTTGAGTATGTGCTGTGCTTAATGTTCACTGACAGATTTTTTTTTAGTATTGCACTATCAGCTAAAGATGGCTTTGTCAGGGAGAACGAAGTGCAGTCATTGCAAAAATACACCAAGTTATAAATCCCTTTACTATTCCTACTAAATTTATATAATAAAACTTACTTTCCTGATAAATAAAAGTGATGATAATCCCACATATCTCTGCTGAAAGTCATATCTAGTATCTAGCKGTGAGGAAAATGGACAACAAAAAACCTCAAAGACCATTGACTGCCACTGAAACTGTGTCTTCCCTAAYCCAAAATTTTCAGTGCAAAGTACAGAATACCTGCTGTATGGGAAGTATTAACTAGAGGGTAGAAACCTCCAGAATTTCCTTCCTAATATCTCATTGACCCAAATTTCCTGGGTATGATTATCCAGGGCCTTCCCTTTCTATTGGATTTGTGAGCCTCTGCATGTTCATGGATCATCCCCCCAGCAGCATATTTCTTGTCTCTGTTATATCCATTTTTTTAAAAGTTCCTGAAGACAGATTTTATTTCAGTCTGGAGTAGGTTCAGAGATGTCCCAGTGAGGGCAGCCTGACCTGAAGGGTGAGGCCCAGGACTGCAGCCCTGTGCCTGCACAAACTCCATYGTGATGGGCACGAGACAAGGTGCTTGTACATTTTAAGTCTTGTGGACCTGATTGAGAATCCAGAGAGATTTAGAACTTTACCTTACACTGTGGGTTTAATCACTGAAAAATAAGCTGAAATCTTTCAGTATAGCACCTAGTAGATATTTCTGTTAACAGTAAGCAGTAGTCAAATTGTCCTCAGGAAAAAAAGTGCCATTGAAATTTTACTATTGGGTTTATCTTTTTTATCACACAAATTTGCCCACATATTTGAATAAACTGATTTTCCTGCTGCTGGCTACTTTTGACAAGGATTTATGGTAGYTGCTTGTCACTAGAAATAATTTTTAAATTAACTTTGTTTTTTTTTCAAACCAGTAAAGAGGGAAAATTAATCTACAGGAAACATATATCTGCTATAGATTGGCTGATTCTACCTCATTTTTAGTCCCTCATTTGAAGAGACCAAATCAAAGCATGCAACTAAATTTCCATGGTTACCAGACCTGTCAGAAGACCTTCATACACCTTCATATTAACATATACTTGAATTTCAGGGAATGTAATCTGAAAATCTCCATGAAAATCAAATTTCAGAAAGCATATATGATGAGAAAAATGGCYAGAGCTTTTCATGATAGCATGCTGATTTTTATAACTAAGCATAGAAACAGCTGCTTTCAATCGTGGTTTCRTTTCATACTTCCTTAATGAAAAGTTATGTTATTAATTTCATATCTTTTTTAAAGATGTTCAGTCACTTTTCTCGATTTACTTTGAAATATGACAGATTTYTGGTGGTTTTGTAGGGGATTTGGAAACTGCTTTGATATTTTGTAAATACTGTTAACCATRTAAGTTTATTTCACAGGTACACATTTTTTTAAAAAATGGAAATCTAAATTTAGATTTCTAGTCTCCACATAAACAGCAAATATTTATTCAATGACTCCRTATTAAGATGTGATTACTGAAAAAAGTACAGCATATCAGTGCTTTGTCTGCTTCATCTCATTCTCTCAGTCATTCAAGGAAGTCCAAAATCCTGCAAGTCCTTTTCTAAGGASGAAAAAAAAGATGCYTTGATTGCTGGAAATAATAAAATTTAACCATTTCTTACATTTCATACTTATGGCTAAATGTCTTAGSTGTACAAAACCAATAATCATCTTATTTAACATGAGATAGCTTTTTATTAAGTAATATCTGAGAAAAATAATCAAGCAAAGGATGTCCATGCTGGGCAATTGTCAATCCACTAACTTTATAACCTCTGTGTTCAGAAAGGTCTGATTGTTTGGGGAGTGGCACTCAAAATGTATAAAGCTGTTTTATTTAGTATATAGTTGCTGGCACATTTTTAATACATGCCAGATTGTTATTTCYTCCATTATCACAAATGTTCCCTTAATTTGTAGTGCCACTAAAAATTTCTCATAAGGATGAGCACAGAGATAATTAGCTGGGTTTGAGCCTATAGCTGTATCAAACAAACCAAACTGAAGATGAAAAGAAGAAAAGAGATAAAAATGCAGGTTTTTATATAATCTGCATTTTAGGAACTTAAATTCTCAATRCATAGATACCTTGATAAGTTTCATAGGTAATATTTTKCTTCTGTTTTATTTTTTGAGGTATGTATTTCAAATGTTGTGTTTATTTTGAACTTTGTATGGCACAAAGACTTTAAACATACTTTGACTTTAAACATAYTATCAAGAGGCAATGGACACAGACGGAAACACAGCATGTTCCATTTGAACATGAAGAAACACAGATTACCCAGGAAGGTTGTAGAGTCTTGAGTCTTGATGATATTGAAAAGACATCTAGACATGGTCCTGGGCAACCTGCTTTAAATAGCCCTGCTTGAGTGATCTCCCAAGGGCMCTTAAAGCCAACTGTTATATGATCTGTTACAGAATGTCTTATAAATTTGTACCAAATATTGTCAGATTAGCTTTAAGAAAAATTTCAACTGCCTCAAGTTAAAATTCATAGATGTATTGATTCTAATTGCAAACTAAACTGAATTTTATCCATTGTGAATATTAATAGAACAGTGATTTCTTGTTAAGATAGATATCTGAGAGAAGAGCTTGTACAATGAAAGTATCTATCTGTAAAAATAGCCGTGCTTTTGTGTACATTAATAAGGAAACTATGGACATATGCAACTGTAGTATTGGACTAAACTAAGAAAAATCTATTTCCCCATTACTGTCCATTAAAAATAAGCCAGATTTTTGATTGTCTTCAGATATCTTTAAGGACAATGTACATTACATTTTATGTTGTGGCTCATTGCTGACATAGTGTGTAGTTCTGTAGGTTAATGATCACACTGGTGAAAACCAAAGAAGCATTTTGCTTGAGAACTTATATTACATCTTTATCAAGAACAGAACTAGCTCAATGTTGCAGCACAGCAGCCAGTGAGACTCACCTTGCAAAGTTAAAAGGAACCTTCTTGACCTCCTTTGATTACTGGAACTGAAGCAAACCTCATGGTCTTTTATCTCTGAGCATCATGGGATTTTGTTCAGAGAGTTTAACTTTCTAAATTGYTTTTCAGAGGAAAGAATTGTGCTCATAGTAATATGAAACTAAACTAAAGCATATTTCAATAAACAGACAAATAAGCAAGAAAGCAAGAAAGCAAGCAAGCAAAACCCACCAAAACTCCCTAAACCTCAAACCTCTGAAAAACTGCAGATGTGGAAACAGAAAGGGAGAAAAGGAACGTAGTTGAATATAAACTTGACATCTTCTATAATGGGATAGAGCATCATGGACAAACTGAGGTGGCTGAATACCCAATTTCTGTGTCAGAATACCTTTTAACTAACAGATGGCAAAGACAGCAGCTGTTCCACAGTAATGTGTTTTCAGCACAAAGTCACTGGAATAACAGTATATCAAAACAAAAAAAAACCAAAAAAACTAAAAAAACCTCACCTTTATTTTAGCCATCAAAAGGTAAAACAAGCAGAGAARGAGCTGAGAATTTGATCTTTCAATTTTATTGTAATTGCTTGTGTACATGGGAGAACAAGATCTTATACCATTACTTTGTGATTTATGGAGCATGTCCTGTCCTTCCCTCTGATCTTTTGTATACAAGGCCAATAGTGAATCAAAAGGGTGTCACAATTTTTGGAAAACCAACCAACAAATAGAAAATTATGACCTCCCCTGAAAGAGAGATGATTGAAGTTGAAAAACCAAGCTGATAGCTACAGTATGGGACATTCAGTTGTTCAGAGGCTGTGCCCAGGGCAAAAASGCTTTACAAGTTCAGAATAAAACCCTTTATACAAGCAGAGCTATTTTCTTTTGATATTTTCCTGCTAGCTTCAGATAAACTTCCTAAGATCACAAATTTGTGTGTCTGGCTTTCCCAACTTTGGTCCAGGTAAGCAAAGAGTGATCAGATGATAACGCCACATATAATGCCTCATGTTTGCAGTTTCCCACTCATGTGCTTGAAAATTATTATTTGGCCTTACTTTTCTGTATGAGATGCTGTCAGTGTGTATAGGTTTATTAGAGAGTGTGCTGTTTCTTTCTCATATTCTGTTTTGACATATTTATAGAAAAACCTTTCTGGGGTAACTCTGATTACTGAAAGATTTGTCTTCCCTCTGCCCTCTGCTTTGGCAAGGTGCTGACACTGTCATGGGCAGGTACCTTTCAACAGCTTCTGGAGCTATATTTACATGGAGAATTGGAAATGGTCATAGTTTTAGGGGTCATCAACATACTGATCATCTCTATATCTGCACTCTGTATCTAGGTGTCTGTAGCATTCATCCTGGGGTAAAAGCCTGTTYACATTTCCTCCTACAAGCTTTCAGGTGTGCTATACAAAATAAGTAAAAGGGTCATAGGAAATTAAATACAATAGTAACAATATAGTTGCACATAATTTCTTTAGACAGAAAATGTTTGCAGGGGTGATCTAGGTTCTCTTTAAAAGGTGCTATTCAAGCATTTTCAAAGAAATTGGTTTCTGCCTCAGACTGTTAAGAAATAAATGGAAATAAATAAATTTTCACCTTATAACTGTCAAGATTTGTAATGCTTTTCTAACRCCAAATAAACATCATATAGAAATAAAGCTAGATATAGCCACTGAACAACAGATAGTCACTAACCACAATTACAGCTAGGGTATTTCACAGGTGTTGTGGTTTTCAAGACTGGTTCTGACGCTTACCTTGTCAGTTATGTTGAGAAAGGCTCCTAATTCATGGTTATGAGACTTGATCTTCCCTTGAAATTTCACACTTCTTGAATACTAATACCTGCAGTTGAAACCTTGTAATTGCCAAGCCCTTTTCCTATTTTATAGTTGTTTAAGTGGTTAGTCCATATAAGTAATCAATCACARCTTCAATTAACTGTTCACATGGACAATTAAAACATAAAGAAAGTGAAAGGAAGTGAAATTTAAATCAGTCCAATAAATATATTTTAAGTGGATTTAAATTCTGGTAGAAGTCTCTGAGGGTGAATTTTTATGCTTCAATTAATTCACCCATTTCCATATAATACAGAGCCAATTTTTGCATATAAAGTTGTTAACAGTTAATGGGAATGGATATGCAAGCATATGTTCTCTTCCACATATAGATATACAGTTTTCTTTACAAAATATGTGCTATATACACACCCCAAAAAAGATATATCTATTTGTATGCATTCCTTTGTAATAATGTATGGCTTAATAACTTCTGACTTGGATCTTCATGAATGTCAAATCAATAAACTATTTATTTTAAAAAGAAGCTTTTAAATACGAGAATAACAGAGTTTAAACTGTGCACCAAAGTACATTGTCAAATGGACATAGTTCTGTTCACTGGAAGGATACAAAAGATGTTATACAAAACAGAAGAACTGCCTCCATGCAACATGAGACATTATAAAGACTTAGACAAGATTATAGTAAGCTGTATATATATATACCTGTGTTATCAATTGTATATACAATATATACAATTGTATATATGTATACCTGTGTTATCAATTGAAATATGCAACTTTCAGATGTCATCTCACCCTAACATAAACTACAGAATAAATCAATAGACTTTTTCTTTTGAAGTACTTATGCTATTCACCAGCTAGAAAGGAAGGCTGGGCATATCTGCTCAGATGTTGATGTCATGATGCCATGATGACTTTAAGATTATGGTTGAAATGCAGGATGATTAAGGCAAGTGACAATGTGCCATAGAAAATATTATATCCATGCTTCGATTTTTTTAAGTTATCAAGCAATATGCCTTTGCTCTCCAGCTGTTTGTCTGACATCATATGGGGTATCTTCACTTCTGCCATTCATTTATTTCCCTGTCATCACAAGGATCTTTACTTGTATATATTTCTTTGCACAARGAATTCTGTTCAACAAATATAAAAAGAAAGAATATCCCATATGTTTTAAATAGCCACATTATTGCTTGATAAAAAATCATCTGCAATGAGCTAGCACAGTGATAACTTCATCCTTCTTGCTTCTTTCTTTAACAGGTAATATGCTCTTTCTAAGTGTYATTCAGTAAGATGTCTCTTGCTGTTCTCACTGAGAAGGGTCCTTAGTCCTAATTTCATTGTTAAACTCAATGATTGTCTACAGCATGTATTCAGTCCACCTCCTGTGAATGTTCTTCCTTCAAAGAATAAGAATAACCAGTTCTTTSTGATGTACAGTGTTGGTTGATTTTTTATTCTGATCACTTTTATAACTCTGGATTAATAGCTTGGCCCAATGTTCCCAGGAGCATCTTGACACTGAAGCAATCTAGATACTATATTCTGTGTATTTGCTTCTTACATTTGTMCTTTTATTGAGACTTTCTAGCTCATTCCTTACTTTGAAATGCAACTGACATTCAGTGCTCACTTTAAAACTTCTACTTTTTTTGTCAGATATCAACCTTGGCTCACTTTCTTCCCACAGCTGAGTGATCCTCACCCTGGCCAACCTCTTGCCTGGTGGGTTTTAATGTTGAGGCTGAGTGATCTTCACGCTTCTGACACATGTGCTTCAGTTGGACTGAACTGATACTTACTGATACTTTTACATCTTGACTCAGAATTCCTTCCTTCTTCTGTAAACTCAGTSCAACCTCTCTACATTTGTTACAGGTTCATAGATGAGCCTGACCACTGCTGAAAACCTCCATTTCAGTGTGAAATTCAGTGAAAATAGTAAGATCACTCAGGACCAAGTCTTTTAACAATATCAGAGCGTAGCTCCAGGAAAGAAGAGGCATACAGCTTTTCCTTTGGATTAAGAGGAAGAAATGCCAAGAGAAAGATCTCTTTTAAAGAAGATGGGAGTCTGTTATTTTCTGGTTTTCTGTGCTGCACAATGGCAACGATGCAATGCAGAGACAGTTCTCTCAGTGGAAAGCTTGATGAATAAACAATGTTAAGGCATTTAAATATACTGGCAGAATCTCAATACCAGGAGAATGTGAGATACTTTTCAAAGAGCTGTTTGAGGCAGAGTGTACTGATGGCTTTTTAATTTATCATTTGGACAATAAAAATACATGTTTTAATTAACAGATTTGGAATTCACATTACCTAATGCTGGAGTCCTTAAARGAGGAGAATAAAATGTCCACATCTATTTAATTTTAATGGCATTTATTCACTTGACCTCCTTTGGACTCAGATATTTTTGAAAATCACAAACTTATTAAAAAAGGCATCAAATCTTGGGGTCTTTCTTCTGTTTCTGAATGTTTCAACACCACTGAAGTATTGTGGCAGAGGAAGGAAGAGAAAAGAGAATAAAGAGGAAGAAAATGTTCTGGGGTTGTAAGGCAAAGGAGCAAGTACATAGGAACACCTTTAAACCAGAGATATTTGTTCATGATAAATATTATTGTATKAAAAAATGCACAAGCAACAATGATCTAGTATTAAAAATAACCCTGGTGACATCAGATTGTATGTGTGGGAATCACAATGAACAGTTTATCTTTTTTTCGTATAAAATAGAATTAGAACTTCATGGACTTAAAAGCAAATTGAACTTTAACCATGAAATAAAAGATTGACTCATACTAAAAYTAACAGCCTTAACATTTCTTTTGAAATAGGATAGAATAAAAAAAAAATCTATTAAGATCCTTACATAATTTACTTTTTAAAAGCTTCAATTAAGTCATAGAATCATAGAATTTTTTGGGTTGGAAGGAACTTAGGATAATCTAGTTCCAACACCCCCACCATGGGCAGGGAACCAGGTTACATCCAGCTTGGCTTTGAACACTTGCAGGKATGAGGAGTTCACAACCTCTCTGGGCAACCTGTGCCAGTGCCTCACCACCCTCACAGTAAAGGATTCTTCCTAATATCTAACAAAAACCTGTCTGCCTTTAGCTTAAAGGCATTCTCCTTTTTTTCTAACACTATATATCCTTTTGAAAAGTCCCTCTCCAGCTTTCTTTTAAGTCCCCTTCAGGTATGCAGAGGCTGGTCCAAGGTCTCCTCAGAGGCTTTTATTTGCCAGGCTGAACAGCCCCAGTTGTCTCAGCCTGTCTTCATAGGAGAGGTGCTCCCCCTCTGTGATCAGCTTTGTGGCCCTCCTCTGGACTCCTTCCAACAGCTCCATGTCCTTCTTGTGCTGGGGACCCCAGAGCTGGACACCAGTGCTCCAGGTGGGRTCTTAATAGAGCAGACTAGAGGGACAGCCCTTGACCTGCTGGTCACTCCTCTTTTGATGCAGCCCAGGATGCAATTGGCCTTCTGAGMTGCAGGTGCTCATTGCTGGGTCATTGTGAACTTTTTGTCTTCAAACGCACCCAAGTTTCCTTCCCAGGGCTAGTCTTGATCCAYTCTCCTCTCTGCCTGTACTCATGCTTAGGATTGCCCTGASCCRGGTGCAGAACTTTGCACTTGGTCWAGTTAAATATCATGARRTTTGCACAGGCCCACTCCTCAGTCTTGCAAAGGCCCCTCTTGATGTCATCTCTTGTCAACCACACCACGGAGCTGGGTGTTTTCAGCAGCCTTGCTGAAGTTCTCTCAATCCCAATGTCCATGTCACTGCCAAAAGTGTTAAAAATGCCAGTCCCAATACTGAACCCTGAGGAAAGTCACTTATCACAGCTTCCAGTTGAGCTGAAAATCTTATGTCTAGAATCTAAAATATAAAAATCTGAAAATCTAAAAATTAGGAAATCCTGAAACTGTTGAAGAGAATTATATAAGACACCAAACCTTTTGATGTGGGCTGCARAAGGACTTGTGCATATGAAGTTTTCCATATGAACTTCTTTTTAATGCTTCTGGTGGTTCACCATCTTAGGCAGTGTTCTACTAAAACTTCTGCTCCTTAAATCTGAGAAGAGTTTAGAGAATGTAATTTTATAAATRAGTTCACTATGAAACACTGTTTGGAGGGCTTAGGTACTAGTTGAAGACATTCACTCAGCTTTCCTCCTTRTGTCATGTAAATGAAAATCAATGTTCATCCAATGACTCAAAGATTCTGTACAGTTTTTAACCCTTACATTTTATCTTTCTCTCCCCCAGATTTTGCATAAAGTAGACACAGTGCTTTAACTCTTTAAATAAATCATGATTTGGAAACGTTAAATGTAAGTTTGGAAGTATTCTGGAGGATAAAGAGTAAGATGTGAAGGATTGTAAATGTTCTCACTATAATATTACTCTGTCTGCCTAAAGGATTTCTCCTGGATATTTAGGTCTAGCATCTTAGTCTCCAGAGAAAATGAAAAGGCTATGACAGAACATGATTTGCGTTCATTTATTGTGAGGTATTTGTTGTTGTACCTCTAGTCTTGTAAAAGCCTGTTCATTATGATAAACAATGTTATAATTTTCTCCATGCTGGACTCATACACACACACACATACACACCACCACCACCACCACCACCACCACCATGTTGCTCTATAACAAAATAACATTTGGTAAGAAGTAGTAAGAATTAATCTAGTGTAAATGAACAAGAAAAATCTCTGAAGATGTTTTTTTTTTCTGCTGCATCTTGGATAAGATATGCAGGAGAAAGGGGACTATGGTGTRTGGCAAAAAAACCCTATATATTGTCAAGGCTGAATTCTTGACAGATGAGTAGGAACCACATRAACAGCTTTATTCCTCACAAGATTCACAGATATCTTTTCAGTAATTGYCCATTGTCTTCAAAAACATCACAAGAAATATCCAAAGATCTTTTTAAAAAGAATTTGAGATTGTGTTGGAAGGCTGTCAATACTGGAGTGTACTGAAACTCAGGCTTTTATTGTTCCAGCAGCCAGACAGTGCTGCAACACAGATGTCATGGCAAAGAGAGGAGCATATGAGTGTAAGGAAACTGGCTCAGGTTCTGCACAGGAAAAGAGAAAAGGAGCAGGAGACAGAAAATATTCAGGGTAACAATGCCTTCATGAGGAGTTTAAAAAAGTGGAGGAGAGAACAGCTTGCTGAGATATTTATGTCTTTAGGAGAACGCACTTGAACCTGGAACCAAAAGCAGAAGGACTACATCTATGAACTTACTAGAGAGAAGAAAGGATACATGACAATATGGTAGAGAGATAAGGCAAAAAATGGGGCAAGATGAAAGGATACAAATACAGGATCCAATTGCATGATCCTTTGGCAAAARAACCTGCAGCTTTCATTGGTCCCAAATGCACACAATTCAGCTCCTATCTGCTGTAAAATTGTCTGTGAAAGAAAAAGGTGGTTTAGATCTTAATCAGTATTAGCAGCAGTGTGACAGGCTGCTTCTTTTTGCTTTACACTTCTGCTAATTCCTAGACTCGATAGTAGCTTTCTTCCCCTACGACACAGAGTACTTTTAAAATGATTGACACTCAATTTTATTATATTATTAGTGGACTCAAAATTAATTATAATCAMACGGGGTAGAAATGCTTTAGTTGTGTTTCCAATTTGTTGCCGCAGTTACATACAAAGCTGCTAATTTATAATTTACTGYATGTGCCAATCAACATATTAATATTCAATATCTTTACAAAAAATGTATAAATAAATGTAAGATCTCAAACAACACTTCTTAAAAATGTTAAATAAARTATTTAAGGATGCAAAGACAGAAAAAGAATGCCATCTGTGATAGGAAATGGTCTACAAGTCAAAAAAGTTATTTGCTTCAGAGAGTAAAATAATKGCTATTTAAATGTCTGTTGAATTCACTGGGCCAAATYTTTCACTATGGTTAAGTGACTCTAATTCTGRGGTAGTCAAAAACAGAAATCAGTTGTTTTATTATTTATTTTGTTTGGAATCATCTGGGATATGGACCAACTTTTCATGAAGCTGTTCCAGTGCTTGCTATCAGCAGAACAATCCCCATATGGTTTGTTTTGGGTACATCTACTGGACAGATTCATCAGAGAACACCACARATTATTTTCTTATGTTATCTTCATGCATCAGTTATCCTTACAACAATGCTGTAGGGAAGGCAATTACGATTGTCTTCATGAGTAGTTTCTTTCTTTTTCTTCTCTTATCTGATCTAGATCTGTGATCTGGGGATTCAAAATCTTCACTGATTTCTTCCATTTGGTTTGTCTGCCTTTGCTCCCCAAGAAGTGGGTTAATAACACAGGGAGAAGCAGAAAAAAAGAGACTTCATTTCCTTCCTGCTCACAGAAATTACTGGTGAATTTGGGACAGGAAGTGCTCTGCCTGTTGCAAAACAATGTAAACAGATGGGAACTGGTCCTACAGCATTTGTCTATGCTACAAAAGGTTCTGCTACACCTGTTAAAAGTGGTGAAACACGCAGGTACAGAACATTTTTTGAAAAGTCTGTTCCTTTGTTGAGAGAGATGAAGACTGGCAATTTYTTTTAAGAAATTAAGAGGAATATACAGATGAAAAGACAGAACTTGGYTGCTTAAACTTCTTGTCCCTGAGAAAATAAGCTGAAGAATACCCACCCCTAATTTTGACTGTGGTTTAGGAATTACAAATAACAAATATCTCTATCTCTCAATTAGTTTCTACATACCAAGGCTTTTAAAATTTTTTCCGATGTTCTCACCTGAAGTAGAGCTTTGCATAATATGAAAAATCAGTTGGGATTTTGTGTGTCTGATTAACTTTTCAGGGACAATTTTGGCTTACTCTACTTTTACTATGTTTGTAGAATACTTTGATAGTACCAGCTGTTAATACTGAGGATACTTCAGTGAAAGTAATATTCAGATAAATGGTAAATTGAAATTTTAAATTATATAACATTAATTTACATTGGTCTGAAGTCTAAATTCCATGATTTATCTATATGCATTCTAAAATTTTCACTCTGGTAGTTATAGCCTTCTAGCTRTTCAGAGGASTACAAGTTCACTTAAATCTTCCTATAATGGTATAATWATGCCTCCAAAAAGAGCATATGTAATTTTTGTATTTTTGTATCAGTGTAAATTTGCATCCTAACACACAAATTCTCAGCAGAGAACTCACAGACCCTTGAGACTTACTGTAGAATTTGTGAAAGGAGTATTTAAAAGGATTTTTTGACTAAGGCAAGAAAAAACAGCAATTAACCACTAGTCTGACATAATGCACACTGTTAAAAAAAGTCTCTGCATTTGAGAATAATAAAGCCAGATAGAACCATATCTCATTCATTATATATGACTTAAAGATTCTCCTTCTTTGGAGACAGACATACTATCCAATTTCCCACAATCTTAAAGGGCTTACTGCAATCTATGATTATTGGACATGTGAGGAGTAAACTTTGCCAGAAAAGAGAAAAATTACTCAAGATATTCACCTCTGGCCACTGAATTWGTAATTTCTTAACTGAGAAGTGTTTGATGAGCATCTGACTTTAKAACAGAAATATTTTTTTCAGGTATAAAGGTAATTATTTTTCAGTAGCTTAATGTAGCCTGATTTCTGAGGTTGAGTTAATTTTTGAACARAATTAAAAATATATGTATGTGGCATCATAATGATTCCTTACACAGTCCAATGACAGGGATAAACTATGTAGGGCCATCTCATTAGTGGCTTGGTACCTTCCATAGAGACCAGCCTGTAGAAGGGAGAGGTGAAATAAGAGTTCAGAAGAGGTTACTGACAACAAGATACTGCTGGATTGAGGGATTTCTTTAACATATTTGAAGAGAAATACAAACTCTAAAGGTAATAGGCTGAAATCTGACACACCGTTCAACATGTTCTCTCTTCTTTCAGCCACCATCTTAGTCTTTTCTCGGCGTTCCCACTTGAGTGTCCTTCACCTGTTAACAAATGGGAGTCTGTCCAGCATATTGTGTATTAGTCATGTATTTATCTGGTACTGCAAGGAATTATTGGAAATATCTTGGTCCCTAATCTTGCTTCTTATCTATGGTGAAGAGATAAGATTGCCTTCCATATCTCAGGTAAGAATTAATTAGAAAGATTCTTCACTCCTATGTGACGTTCTTTATAAAAATAAAACATTCTGGACCTCATTTCCATGAAGTTATTGACTTGTACTTTCATTCAATTTTCTAATGGGACTATTCTAAACTGTGTGACTCAGGGGAATCTTGAATCTTTTAAGAGTAGATATTGTAGAAATAGATCTTGACTCACAGAAGCTGCAATAAATCTCATCTGTTGAGTCCTTCCATATATAAAATTTGCCAATATGTGGAACAGTTTTTCTAGTAGTCTAAAGAAAGCTCAACTGTTCCTAAAGGTGCAGCAATTCAAAAACATATTTGAATTAATTTTGTTTGGATGTAAATTTGTTAAGTAGGCTGCTTAATACCACACCTAGGATTTCTAATTTTACTATCAAAAATTATTAAGTTACAATTATTTTCTCAAATTTTTCTGTCCTGCTAATATAATAATATTCTTTTCTTAGCTATGGACTGTCACTTCTCTACACAGTGTATCTGAAAGGTGGTAAAATCAACTATATTATAAAAAAGGGTTGCAATACAAGGTTGTTGGGGTTTTTTTCTTTGTTTCTGAAGTGATTTATTAGAGAATCCTTTGCCAATCATATTTTCCTTTAAACAGACATTTCTGTAGACTTTTTGAAATAGAACTGAAAGACAAACATAAAATGTTTATTAATTTTATTTAAATAAAGTATTTCCTAGAGTGAAAGTATCTGAGCAACAAGTCTGAAAGTTAATTAAACAATTCTGTGGTAAAACATTTGGAGAATCTTAAAAAAATCCCTCTGGTGTTTAGAGTCTGAATAAGAGCAGAGGGAATTTGTGGATTGTTGTTAAACTTTCAAAGTAGTGTCTTAGAACATTTAAAAGTCTTCTGACATTTGGAACTTTTAAGACCTACCCACAAGGGTTACTTGCTGTGGTGMGGAATACATTAGACAGAATAATCCTTAAAATAAATTATGATAGTCGGTTGAATTTGATTATACTGACTGAATTAAAATAATTAATTCAAAGAATATATTCACTCCAGAATGCCAAGAGGAAACTCAGAATCACTAAATTTCACGCAACAAAACTTAGTTTGCATAAATAAAGCTGAATATTGCATAAGTAGTATATGAGGGCCAATGCAGGGAGAAAAAAAAATGTGATTTAAAATGCATTTTAGAATGACTGCTCMGTTGATGGATCAAAGAACTGATGATTTTTAGGCCATCTGAGTGGCTGGGGGCTTATTAGTTATTTTCCAGAGACTGAAATGCTAAGCATAAGGACATTTGTGTGATTTGCAGACCCAAACCAGCTGCATATTTGTCTAGATTCCAACACAAATATGAGCAACAAAGTATGGTCCTGGTCACTTTCAGTCATTTTGCCCTGAATTAAACCCCAAGTAAGCCATTTCCTTTCTGCCTACCTCCCTACAGCAAGAGTGACAAAGGCAGAGGCTTTAATGTCTTAATAATCAAAGTGTACAAAAAGAGAAGGTGCTTTGCATGCAAAAGGTGTTCACCAGCTTGACTTAATTCCATGTGGCTGCTGGGACAAAAACAAGATAGTGGATGCTCCTGCAGCTCAGCAGTGTCAAGTGGTCATGCCTGAGACAACTGCAGAGGGACAAGGAACTCTGCTCTGTGCCAGGGAAGAGAGGCATGAACTCTGCTTTTAGTCAGAGAAAATACTCTGTTCAGTGAAATTCACCTTGTATTACCCATCCATATGTATAACTTTCAGTACTACCAAACTAATTTTTTTGACAGATAACCTGTATGTTAGGCACATTAAAACATGGCACCTACAAGAATTATTCATTTTGTGAATRCGAAGTTTAATAAAGTCCAGTTACAACTGTGACTTTTAGAACTCTGCAAGTTCATGCAGTAACATCTTTTCAGAAGCTCAGGGGGAAAAAAAGTGAAGAAATTTTAATATTGGAATGTCATTTCATGAGAYTAACATCCCATGAATTTTGGAGCACTTTCTGCTTCTGAAACTCACAGAGGCTTCAAACATGACCGTATGCTGTTGCTCACAGTGGCTTGAGAATGGGGGGGACATGTTAAGTTAAGAAGCATGGATAAAAAGGCTGTGTGCATTCTTGAACCAGAAGAAACATTTTGGCCAAGCAACTTACATCAAAAGTAAACACTAGGATTAATTAATAGTCATAGAGTCTTATGATATTTGTGGAGAAAAAATTCATAGCCCCATATAGTTCCAAATATGGCTGATCTTAAAAAATTAGTCACTGGCTAATATTCTTAGATTTCTTCTGTAGTCAGTTTTATTTAGAAAGCAATTYAAAGGGTTATTCATGTTTTGTCCTYATAAACAAATGAATATCATGGTCCATGAATGGGGAAATAACCAGCAAAGATTTGGTAAAGGTAGATGTAAAAAAAGCTTTATAAACAAAAATTATCTCTGAAATGTGTAAATGTACAGAACAAAGTTATGATAGCAGGCTTGGAAGCACAGTTAAAATAGCATGCTATGTTAAGATGCTGCTCTGAGGATAGTAATTTGGGTGTTTGACCCTGCAAAGCTAGTAAAAATTCCCACATTCTTCAAAGAGCAAGAGAGTCTGTACTCAGATTCCTCTTATGTGAAAATCCTCATGAGAAAAAAAAAATTCTCCAGATTGTTKTCCCTTGACACAACCAGTTGCACAATCAGGTTAAGCCCTAGCAACTTGTTTGCTGGTACTAGAGGAAAATTAATCATTATTGGTTGGATGTGGCTTCATGAGTGGTATCACAGGAAGGCTGTTTGAATGGTAATGTTGTTTGACAACACATTATAATTCAAATTATATTAAGGCTATGAGAAAGATGACAAACAAAGCCCCCACAGAGTGACTTACCAGACCACYGACAGCAMTCATGGGACTGTAAGTGATGCCATAGCTCTGGTGGACTGTCAGAGACAAAATGTTGGGGTCTTCTTATTCATCCTGATGTTGGRTAAAATGCAGGGTTTCATGGAGCAGGGTGTCAGTCTTTTAAACATATGAAWATAAYATAATTTTGGTCTMCTGCTACCACACCAGAGAGGCAGRACTCCCTAAGACCAATTTCTAGCTATCAGCCCCCTGTAAATATTTTGCATTGTAGAYGCCCTGAKAAGCTGACTTTAGTTGTGGGATGGATGGTGCATTCCTGACMCAACCAATAAACTTTAACTGCTCAGCATGTATTTTCTTTAGTACCAACAGACCTGGAAGGCTTAAAAAAAGATTTTCAATTTTTCAAATGTTGTTGTGTAAAGAGCCTGGAAGATTACTGGTTTTCATGATTCATCTGCTGAGAGTAAGAAACTTCTTCCTCAACTGCTGTGCTATCAGTTAGTTTGACCCAACTGTACTGCCAAGATCTCCTACTGCTCAGAACTTCCACCTTGTCTCTTCCTTACAGACTGAATCTCATCAAAACTCTCCCAAAACTGTGGGCAGTTTCCAGATAGTGACCCCTTACTAGTTTCTCTGTCCATTTATAACCCTGAATCTCAAAAAGCAAAGTGCTTGTGCTGATTCCCAAAATATAGTCTATGTTAGCCATGCTTGAAAAATTGAAGGTAACTCTGTCAGTATGGTTTCAAGTGTAGTGCTTGTATGATTTTAATAACCTTGGCTACTGAGGTGACAGTAAAGTTAACWCACACTAGAACTCTGTCTATTGCAACATCATTTATAGGAAATAAAAGCAAAAGGCAACTTTCTGATCATTTTAGTCACAGTTGATGGTAAATGCTATTGAATAGGTGCTGCTGATAGACTACAGAGAGGCACTGAACAATAGGGCAGCTCATCAAATTGCCTTCTATAAACACTTTCTATGAATGTTTCCAGAGTTTCTTCCAGGATTCAGAAGGAGGAAGGGATAATTCTGTCTTTAAGCATAAACACGGCACTGTGTAGGTTTCCGTTCAGGCTTACTGTCTCACCTTGGATGTGTGGTAGTTACATCCCCTTCTCACCCTTTTTGTGTGGAGAACACAGTATAAATGTCCTGACTCTTCTATTTTAGGTTTCCACAGATACTTAGTATCCTTAGATACCTAGGATACCACAGTATCCTTAGAAAGACAGCAATGYCAGCAAGACCTCCCTGTACTTGAAACTATTACTTAAATGAAATCACTGTTCTCTTTCAGGCACACTTCCATAGTTAGGCGCGTGTTGCTACAGGGACACTGAGGATTCTCTTGAAACTTCGAATCTTTGCAGTGGCACCTCAGGGGAGACAGCTGGCGCTGCTGAAACCTCTCTGCAATGATCATAGTGTCTGTAGGTTCAGGCAGGTTGTGCTGCGCAAGACACTGCAGGGTGCAGGGTTAAATTTTCATATTTTATTTCAAAATCTCTAAAGCAGTACTTTTTCCTTTAAACTCAAAGTTTGAGATCTTAAAACATAAAAAAAAAAAAAAAAAAAAATGGGCCCCAGCTTTGGACCTGTCTTTCCTGCACCTTTATTAGGTAGCATTTGAATCATCTTTTTCTTCACCAGTAATTCTGAATTCCAAATTCTTGACCAGAGACCAGAGTACTCTGGTGCTGGATGATGTTGCAAGCCTATTTATGGCCTAAAATGCCCATATTTTGCTCCTCATCTCTTTTACTAGCAGCTAAAAGCAGCATCAAAATTTCTAAGTGTTCGTATATGCCTTGTGCTTTTTTAAGACTGTTGAGCACATTCCACCCACACAAAGCATAATCTGCTCCAGCTTCATTCTACTAGATTTTCTTGAAGTATTTCAGAATAAATAAATTTCTAAACCCATCCTGAATAATTGYTTATATCATAGTAACCATCTTAAAATATATACATAAAATTGAGTTGTCAGTACATATTGTGTTATAGTATGAAGAATGTTATTTACCTCTGACCTATTCTGCTTCTCATAATTCTGCTTCCTACTGTTTTTTGAACAGCTTTTACATTTCTTCAGYTGTCAACTGCAAATTGAATATATATGCATATTGATATCACAGAAATAAGAACACATGAAAATCCAATTATTATTGCCTATTACTTTCTTTTCCTGGTGTATTGCTAAAAAAGAAATATTTATGCTTCAGGCATAGGCAGGCATAAATAAGCCAGTTTATACAAGTGTAGACATATATGTTCTCTTGCAATAATTACAAGTGGCATTACAAGGATGCAAGCTTTGAGAAAAGAAGGAATCTCACCAAGGAAATCTGTATAAATCCCACTTCTTTTTGTTTCTGGGAATTCACAGTCATGTAAAAAGAACTGGATAAGTAATGTACTTTGTTTTCCATTTTTTTAAATGTCACTGGTAGAGTTTTTCCAGCAATGAAAAAAATGGGTCACATTCATTTTTTGAAAATTACATAAAATTATTTTTTCTTCTGCACTGAATTACTAACTGAGGCATAATAGAGAACTGACAGGAACAYCTCTTGCAACAGATTGGTAATGAAAATAAAATAAAGCTATTATTACTGCCTTATATTTTTTTCTTTTTCTCTYGTCAGAAACCAATATTGTTTAGACCACTGGTGAGCTCTAGAAAAACCTTTTGGCTTGCATGGTAGGTTTATCTTTCACTTATTAGAATCACCTATTCTTCACCTAATTTTATCTGSTTGCTACTTAGCAATAAATCACATCGCAGTCCAATGTTAAGCCCAGTTTTCCAATCTCAAAGCATACAAACAGTGCTCACTCTTTCTGAAGGAGGCTTCTGAAGCTAAAGAAAAAATATTGATGAGCAGTGTTACCCTCTTGTCCTTTTTTAGAGCAACTTCTAAAATAAAAGAAAGGACCTTTTTATTGAATGCTGGTACTCACTGCAGCTATACAGAGGAATATTTTTGTCCCCAAATTAGGAAGTTGTGTCTTTGAATTGCATAGAAGAGCAAGAATAAATATAGGTAAATAAGGCATTGGTTAATTTATCTTACATAKTAGCCACTAAGAGGGATTTATCAAGAGTTCTGGATAGAATCAAAGTTGGTGTTTCCTAGAATAAGAGACTGGAGAGAGAACACTGCCTACTGCYAGTCAAAGATTCATTCCAGTTGAACTTTATTGGCAAAGAAAGATAAAATTTTATCTTCATACAACAGTAAACTTACATTGCGGTGCCTAAAATCACAAAATGAATTACACTTCTAGGCATCACCTCAGTGGCAATTTAAGCAGCTAAGCTCAGTAATGACACTCTAAATGTATCATCTTCAGAGCAATCCAATTCATATATTCCCTTTCCAGCCATTTATTACAGTGTTCATGCATTTTACATTTCTGTATATTCTGTTCAAATGAAAATATTTTCCTTCTAGTCTTTCAAAGGACATTTTAAACTTGTGTTGCCRTTGTAGTTTATATTCTTGCTCCGGTCCCTTAAGTTTAAATGCTCTTGTGTGTTGAATAGGGTATTACAAACCTAGAGAGTAAAATGCAAACCACAAACACTTTAAAATTCAACTAGATTTGATACTTAACTCTCTTCCTTCATCACCACTCCCTCCCYCACCTTGTTTTGTTGATTACAGAAAACTTTTTTTTTTAATATTTCTGTTTAAATTCTTATGCAAAATTATTTGGGAGGTGGGTGTTCTGGTGCATTAAAGAAATTACACTTTTCTAAATTATGCAACAAAAGTAGTCAGTAAGTGTTCAAATGTGTCTAAGCTAGAAACTCCATGCCTATATTTCAATAGTATTACTGAATCTGTAGGAGTGAAACTGCACTCGTTTTCATTAAAAACGGTGTTGCCAATGAGTTGGCAGAATACAATGTTGGTCGTTAATGCTCAGTAATTGTTGATTGTTTTACTTGATTTGGAACATACTTTAGTACATCATTTTCATTGCTGCCATTTTAGATTTCTTTCCATTCTACTACTGTCTCCTAATGCAACTAACATCAACATGTTTGTCAAGGATACAATTTTAAGGACACCTTCTGCCACAGAGGCATCATTAAGGGCTTTTGAAAGACAGAATACTAATGAAAGCCCCTTGTGGCAAGACACGCAGCTTAGGATGTCTTAATTTAAGATATTACTGCTGATGATGCAGACAGACTTTAAAAAAGTATCTGTTCAGTTCCAGTGAATTTGGTTATGGCAATAAAGATGAGGCCCAACAAAATCACAGGAATATTCACAGGAAAAAAAGTAAAATAAAAATATACACATATATTTAATCTTCTTTCTATAAATAAAGAAAGAATGTAGTAGAGGTCATCCATACACTGGAAGATTGTAATTTTGCAGTATCTGTTTTGAATTCCTCTTTACTCTGCTTTCAATCAGTTGCAGCTCATGTAAAAGGAATAAAATTTCAGTCATAAAATTACTGTCTAAACTCTGCCTCTAGCACTTCAAGCCTAAAAGGCCCATACTTTTTCATTACAGAGCAATGCCTTGATGGGACACTCACAATAGGTGTTCTGGAATCTAAATTCTTGATAGGGTTCTGCAGGTTTTAGAACTCTAACTGGTTGCTGGAGCCACTAAAGATTAGAACTGCATGCTTATGGGGTCAAGCAAAAGTTAAATGAGGATTTTGAGGATACTAGTACTGCATAWATAAAAGGCAGCTGGGATTAAGTGTCATCTAATGTGTTTCAGCCTTCCATACCATCCTCTGGCCAGCCTTCAAGCACTTCCATGACCCCAGTGACTGTATCAAATCCTGTGTGAYTGCATGCTTATCTTTTCTTTAACCTCTTTTCAAGGTGTTTGCTGTCAGAGGTAGGGCACCATCAGAAGCAGGAAAATAGAACAGACAGATCATTCATCTGAGGGYATGACTATCTCATATTATTTTCTTATGCTGTTTCTCTTTTCTCGCTGGGTACCTCATGCTGTTACGTATAACCTCTCTTTATATAATAATTTCCATTAAACAGGCAGTGACTATAGAGAGCTTACATCAGATGGGGTTTTACCTTATACACATGAATCAAAAAATGGACAGTGTTAAATATAATTTTATTGTACSTACTGTTTAATGGTGATAAGTGATGAGCTTAAATAAATATTCTTTCTTTTGAATATTTATTTCCTTTACACCAAGAACATTCCTCATTATATCTCAAAGTTTTTTCAAGTTGTTTTTTTATTTTTTTAAATTTAACAATGAAGCTAATATGTGCTGGCCAAGTGATTTAAGAGTTTTCAAAAATTTACTTAACCTCTTTAAAGTGGAAATGTGGTTTGAAAGAGAACAGAGCATAAGCAGAATGTTTTRCACACTAAAGAGATTGGAAATACTTGGTAAAAACCAGGGATTTTTGAGAGACTTGTCTAAACTTGTATATCATCATTGCACCTAATGATGCTGCTCAGTTYCACAGGCATCATTTAACTGCTTTTTGTGCTGTCAGTTTAGCAAGCATCAATTGTTTCACAGTCTTACTTAAGATATATTTTTTCTTTTTTTTTAATGACGTATAATGACATAAAGACGTGTGTCGTACACTATCAGAGACTCAGCCCACATAGCTTCTTCAATACCAAAGTATTCTCACCAGTGATGAAATAACCTGTAATATTTTGCATCTCTTTCTGGGCATCTTGTCCCATCTGGCTTACAGTCTGTCCATTGCCTCTTTCCAGTTCTCCTCGTTCCAACTAAAAATTAGTTCCAATCAGGAGGTCTTTGAAAGAAAAGCAATTTAAGAAAAGGGAATAAAGGATGCCTGAGAAATGGGTGTGCACTGAAAGTGAGTATTTGCATGACTCCCTTTCTAAAATATAATAGTCTCTTAGTATAAACATTTTTTTAAACTCTGTAATTTATACTTATATGTGGATTCAGGAATTCTTTGCCATTTTTTATCAGTCACCTGGGGTCAAGTTGAAGATAATGTGCTGGGATTGACTATCATGCCTCAGTAATGTTGCTCACTTTCCCCCCAGAAGAGCTGGAAGCTCAGAAGTCAGAAACATCAATGTTCCTTGCTGCTCCAAACCAGCCAAGATCTCCTTTCTGTTGTCTGAAAATTGAGAGGAATTTTCAGATAACTCAGGTCATAAAACTAGCAAATTTAAGATTTAGAGCAATGGGAGTTTTTAAAAATAATTTTGGCTTCTAGYTCTGGAAATAAGCATCCAGAACATTCTGTCAACCCCAGTATTCACAGAGAACTTGTGCATTAGGCATGTTTATAATTATTCAGATGTGATATTATGTACAACRCACTTGTACTAAGTTTAACAAAAATTGGTGGCCATTTAGAGCTGAATATGTCAGTCCATTTTGTCATGTCAATAACTACAGAAACCATTATCTACTGATTTATCATAGGGCTCAGAGCTGTGCTATAGCTCATGGCAATTTAYTTACAAAAGAAAGCATGCATATTGTTTTCAATTTCTTTGTGCTTCCAGAAGAGCAGCAGAATGATTTTGCTTAATAGGCTTGTAGCARTAAGAGATTTAAAGCTGGAGGTTTTCAAGAGTTTCTGGAAAGACTTTTTCAGCTTGAACCACAACAATTTCTTGTGGCATCAATGAACTGATGTGACACTTACAGACTATGGATAATTCAAAAATTCTCTGAACCACCTGAGCATTGATATTTAGACAAAATGTAAAAAAACACACGCAAAAAGATACAAATCTTTGCATTTAACTGTTAATTTTCTTTATGATTAATTTGCTAGTTTAATTACTATCYTTCTGTATAGATCTTTTAATCTTTCAAGGTTTCATTTTTTAAAGTGTGTGTCTGTAGCACCATCATATCCATGTTTTCTGAGCAGCCTGACCATTGGTTGTAACCCTGAATTCCTAGGAGCAGCACAGTCTCACTGTGGCTTGTGCCAAGCCATGTATTTTAGGGAAGGCTTATGTAGTGACTTATTTACATAAATTTGCCTTTCTCTCCTCAAYACTTTTACTGTCTAACTGGGGTTTCATGTGATGGGAAAGGGGATCTCYTTCTGCTTCACACACTGGCTCCTTTCCTGTATCTGCCAGGTTTATGCTGATTGCTGACTTATTTTGGGGACTTGTGCTAAAAGGGAACATGCATCAGCTCAAACTCTTTCCTTAACTGACTTACAATGCAACCAATACCCTCCTGGACCAAAGACTCTGCCCTTTGTCACCTACTGCTATCCACAGGGCACAGTAGGAGATCTGCTTGACATGAACAAAYTACTGCAGGGAGTTTCATCTCCCACCCTAGCTGTATTGCAGGTGGGCACCATCTGAAAGATACAAAAATAAATGGCAGTACTTTACAGCAGCTCTTTGGCGTTTCCATGTGAGTGCTTCGGGCCATATTAAAGTTCACTAGATTTTGCAAACACAATGAAATCTTGTTTCCCTAGACATTGCTGCTGTGCAGCAATTGTATGCTATATCATTTGTCTTTTACTGCCTGTACTTGCCTAGGGAGCACTAGATCTACTTTGGTCTGTTGCAGAAACATGTACCTGGATGGCCAGGTAGGAGTCAGCTGTGCAGCTGTGCAGGATCTCAGTTGACAGGTATTGAATCAAAAGCCATGCAGCTGCATTGTTGTTTTAGTGGCTGAATTTTATGGCCAAAACCACATCTACTTTTAGGTGATGGCTTAGAGCTCGTTTGCATCCTTTTGCATAGTTATWCTGTAAATAGAAGTCTCAGCTTATAATAAAGGTACCCCATAGTCATATAGGGATATTTTCAAGACTTAATTTATGTTCATAGTTACTAGGAACAAGTGAAAAATGTACATTATAGAGATCTTGAGGTTCCAGAGCTAAAAGCTCTTGATAATTGAAGTCAGAAATGACTGCTCAAGAAGCAACCTCTAGGAACAGATTCATCAGGGAAAGAGAAATATRCTCAGTTTCTTCCCAAATTATTATTTCTCTTTTTTAACTCTGTTACTCRCCATATCAATGGGCAAGATGTTTTGTATTTGTAAGTTTTTTCTATTCACAAAAATCAATTTTGTAATTCACAAAGATAAATTTGAAAAACCAATGGCAACATCACATTTATTTTAAGAATGGTGTCTCACTAGTTGCTATATGACTTCCAGTTCTATCATTGTGCACTGGTGGCATAAATATATAATTTTTCAACCAGAACAAATATTTGTTTCCTTTTCCATTCTATACCAAATATGATTCCAGCTTATCTAACTAAGAATTAGCTGAAAGAAACTAGAAGGAAATTAAATTTTTGGTTCATGTTTTTAATTTTCAAATGTTTTCCTCATTGTTAATATTTTTCTATTGCATCTGAACAACAATAGAATTAATATCAGCGTTACTGTGCAATGAGGTTGCATTTAGCTATCTATATGGAAAATAACAACTTTACTTAGAGTTCCTTGCAAAAAAATGAGGATGATTTTATCATATTAAAGCAGAATTTGAAAAGTAGAAACTTTAGACCCAAGTAAATTAAAGAAGCAAATCTACAACAATGGGTCATTTTAAGTGACCAAATAGGTGAATTATAGAATTGTCRAGATGGGAAGGCACCCTGGATATCCTCTAGTCTAACTCCACAGCATGGCCAGCCAGAGCAGATTGATAAGGAAGGGATCCAGTGGGATTTTGAATATCTCCAAGACTGGAGACTGAGATTTCTCATGTTTAAGTGGAATTTCCTTTTTGTCAGTTTGTGCCTGCTGCCTCAGCAGGCACCGCAGGGAGGAGGTTGTCTCCATCTTATTCAGTTCCCCATCAGGTATTTATATACATGGATAGGAGCTCCTTGAATATTCACTTCTCAGGCTGCACAYTGCAAGCTCTCTCTGCTGTACCTGGTATGTCAGATGCTCCAAGCCCCTTATTGTCTCTAAAGTCAGTGTCCATGACTCTTGTGCTGGGATGTGTCTTACTGGTGTTGACTAGAGGGGAAGGCTCACCTCCCTCAAACAGCTGGTGACACTCTTCCTAGCACCTGTCAGGAGCCTTCTTTTCTCCAAGGTCACATTGCTGCYTTCTGACTAGCTTGTTGTCTACAGGGATTCCCAGGATCCTTTCTGTAAAGTAGCTTTCCAGCTGATTAGCCTATTCTGTGTGTATTAACGCACCAGCCATTACTATTTAGGTGCAGGACTTGGTGTTTTACTTTGTTGACCTCCACGAGTTCTGTGTCAGCACATCCCTGCAGTCTGCTGAAGCTGCTCTGAAAGGGGGAACATCCATGAGGTGTATCAKCCATTCCTCCCAAGTGTGTGTCATCCCTCCTGCTGGGAGTGCAGTTTGCCACACTGTCCAGGTCCTTAATGAAGAGGTAAGTCAGTACTTTCCTGGAATGGGCTCCYGGAGTGTACCAGCAGTGGCTGCCCTACCAAGCTGGTGAGAACAGTCCATGCTGACTGTTTGCTGTCACTCTTGGTGGCCAAACCTTTTTAATAGATTTGGAAATAGCTTCCAGGATTATTTGTCCCTTTCAAGGGATCACGGTCAGGCTGACCACACTGTAGTTCCCTGGGTCTCCTTACCCTTTTTGAAGACAGAAGTGTTCAGGTCCTCAGGAACCTCCTTCAACTCCCATGAACTTTCAAAGGCAATTGAGAATGGCCTAGCAATGACATACACTGGCTCCCTCGCCATGGATACATCCTGTCAAGTTAGAAGATACATTCAGACTTTAAAGAAGGAACAGCTTTCTGAAAGTGTATAMAGCACTCTCTGTTGGAAAGGAAATGTGGAAATTAAAACAAAATGTGTTTTGAAAGGAAGGATTTTATTCAATCTCAGCTATTCATGACAAAATAGGAGTTACTGTAACATAATGATTTACAAAAATAATGTTTACTTTTAACATTTAAAATTTATTCATACCTTATTCTACAGAAACAGGTTGTCTTTATACCACWAAGACTTAAATTGATTGGAATTTCAGGTTAGTGTGGAGTGAATCTGGCTTCTTGGTGAGAGGTCTCTGACACTGATTTTGCAAGTAGTGTGTGAACTTCTGATAACTTTTCCTATAGAAAATAACACTTGGCTTTTGACCCAGAAGTGCCAAAGTGATTTTGATTTCCTGAAAGGAAGTCTTTCTTCACAGACTGTACTGCCATAATTCATATCACTGGTAGTTTTCAAGTTGGAGCATTTGAACAGAAGTGAGTGCTGAAGAGCAGAGACCAAAATGGCAGTAGATACTGGTTTGTTCCTTTCAAGTAGARTAAGGACACATCTGTGAGCTCCACATCTCTGCATGCTGCAGGTGTCCTGAACTTCCTGCAACTACATAGGAGATACAAAATCTTTTATTCCCTGCATGAACTGCTACCCAAAACAGAATTAACCACCTTGACATTGTTAGATCAGTTCTAATAATGTTCTAGTCAATCTACTGTCATTCACTGTCATTGCCTGTTGTTAACTTTTTCTGGTAAAATAGATGTTTTAATATCTTGGGTYGAAATAGATTAAAATATATATGGTTACCATAATTTGTATGTATTTGACATCTTATGAGCACAGTGCATGTGAAGTTTTCTACTACCTTGGATGGTGGGAATCACTAATCTAGCACACAGGATTCTTCAGAGCTCTTGAAGAGAACAGGTCTGGTTTGGTGATACAAAGAAGACTTTGTGGATTCTTTAGCAGCTGTACATGGTTAATTTGATCTAATATAAAAATCAGAAAAATGAGCATTTTCTCTGAATGACTTTAGTAGTTTAAAACATTTAAAATAATTACTGCCTCAAATACTGTTCCAAAATTTCTTTCAGCCAGCTGGGAGTGATTGCCTTTTTCCTTGCAGTGACACAGTCTAAATAAGTGTAACTGCCATTGAACTTGTCAGTCTTATGCTAGAGTAAAAGTGGCCTAATAAATATAAATATCKTACCAGAAAGGCATTGACCAAGAGCCAGTCCAGTGGAAGCACTACTGGGTTTCTAAAAAAAATACAGCAGCTTGGCTATTTTCTAATTATTTATATTTTGTGCAAGAAATGCTGTCACTTATCCTTGGCCTGAAACAATCCCATAGAAATGGCCTTGAGAAAACTTTAATACATGAAGATATGAACATTGGCTTTATGGAAGCCRAAAAAAGAAAAAATATTCTTAATATGTGGCAGCTACTTACCTTGCTGAACAAGAAGATAACTGCCACCAAATTACTCAGCCCTCCTTTCACTTTGATGCAGAGCATGTCTCTTGGTTGCTTTTGTTTCTTTCTACCATATGGGTAGATAATAAGTTGTACTTTCTTGCTTCTTTCTGCTTAATATCTGAAACCCTCAGCCTACTCAGGAATCATTTTTCTCCAGCACCCCAAGGAAAGAAGCAGCTTGCTGCCAAGGTCTGTTTAAGTGATATACACCTTTAGAAARCAATGGCAATGCTTCCTAAAATGATTTTCTCTAAGAATATAACAATAGCCACTCTGGTAATACTTACCTACAGGTAAGAGCAACACCAAACAGCCACAGCTTTGGAAATCTGATGACAGACATGACCTCTCAGCAGTTCATTAATAGTGAAAAAACACTAGTCTAGCTGAGAAAACAATGCTSTACAGCTCTATATATCAGTGAAAAAAAGGCATGGCCTCAACACACAATGTGTTGTGGTTTGTTTGCAGAATAATTATTCTGATCTCATAAACTACATGCAATTTTCATTTATTAGTAACAGATCACCTTATATTCCATGACAATTGCTTTTGAGTTACTGTTCTCTGCTGAATGCCATCTCATTTAATGACATAGCATCACCTTATTAGAATGCACCTAAGAAAGTGTCACCRTGGCCAGGGCACTTATGAAATAGTTGAGACAAATTAATATTGTCAAATCCAAGAGRGAGATTATAAATTCCCCTTTAAACTGTCTTTGCACCTTTCAAGGACAATTTACCCCCTGCAGATTCACCTGATGCATTAAGTATCTCACACTGATATCCTTTAAGTGTTTTAMATTATTTTTAAACTCAGATTTTTTTTTCATACTGTTTATATATAAAAGAAAGTATAATATTACTGCAGATTTAAATTGTTGTTACATATGATAAATACAGACAAAAAGCATCGTCAAGGGAAAAAATACTTTTTAAAGTAATTTTAAAGTATAATAATTATGTTTAGCTGATACATCTAGAGAGCAGGAATAATTTGAATTAGTCAGCATCCAGGTTCAGTTTTACTGCCAATAATTTATTTAGAAAGTAGGAAACCTATAATATTGAATATTTATTTCCTTTCAGACTCAATTATATTYCACTCTAAAAAAGTCCTTATTTCAAGTTTAATTCAGCTTTAATGATTCTTCTATAAAGAAATTAATCATGGACATAATGTGTAACATCCAAAACACCTCCTACAATGACACTGCTCCCAAAATTTCAACCTCTTTGCATCAGACAGGTGCAAACTCAAATGATCTTAACATTTTTACAACATACTTTTTCAACTCCTCACGGTCAGGACTCTGCAGATTAGATCAAGGGCACCCTTCACACACCCCACCCTACTCAATTAACTCAASAGGAAATGTTTTTGCTCCTTTCTCACTGATAAAACTCCACTTGTGTCTTCCTGCCAAGTGTGCTGTGAGGGTTTCCTTGTTCCCCACCACCCTTGTAGATGAGGCTCAGTGTTCCTTGCTACTGACTGGGAAGTTTGCTTGTGCATTATTTCCAACCCCGTGAGAAGCTGACCCACAAATATGTGGTCATTTRCAAACAGATCAGACCTATAAAGATCCAGATCATTAATGACAATGTTGTATTTGTCTCCTGGATTTTTGTCCTTCAGGGTGAAATTTGATCTCACGACTAAAATTTATTTCACAACAGTAAGAATGTGATGTTTATCTCTTTTATAGCTAAAATTTACATCTGATTATAGCTAAAATTTACATCATTTGAAGAACTGGGGCTTGAAAAAGACACTAAATATTTAAAGACTTACTATAAATGTTTCAGGCCAAGTATCTGGACCATATTCATAAAAATCAAAACATTACATAGAAATATGACAACTCMGTAGAAATTCTACTGAGGAAGAAATTCAGTTCTTCAGTATTTTTTCCTTTAATTTTAAAACAACTACTTCTGCTGCTCTAAATGAATTATTTAAAAATATTTAGAAAKAAATTTCAAATATTTAGCTGGGTATACAAATTTATGCTAGTTTGGGCCCTCATTATACTTGAAAATACTAACAGGAATGAAACTCTAGATTTTGAGAGAACTGTACTATGACAGTATTTGACAACATTTCTTCTTCCTTTTTCTGAAAGAAATTTGACATTATTTAAAGGGAATAAAGCAAGATTCAAGCAAGCAATTAGGGAAGAAACTTTACCTGAAGTGAGGTATTCAGACTTATTCTGATTATGACTGGTACAGGCACCATATTCAGTTTCCCCCAAATATTTTCCTTCATCCAATAACCCATCTCTCTTACACCATCATGTAATTTCAGTGCAGACTTAGAGGTCCAGGAGCTGAGCAGAAAAAGAATGCTCTGACTTAGACTATGAAAAATTRTATCAGGAGAGATCACAAAGTGTGGGTACAGTGGAACTTCTTAGAGCTACATTTTTGTATTTCAAATAATATTGATTTTTTGGRGTCATAGGTTTAATTACATTTATGGATCCTAGTCTTCACCATGCTCCCATTTTATTGATATTCATACTCCCATTTATATGTTTCTTTGATTTTTTTTCTTTGTCAGCCTTTTAGCCCTTTGTTATTTGAGATGTGAAATAATAATTTTAAAAATATGCACCATCGCCACTATTTCAAAATATTTTTGATTGGTGTTTTCCTTTGCCTCAGCTAATTTTAGTGCCACCCTTATCGTGAAGTACAATAGCTCTAATGTACTTTGTATTATTGTCTATAAATCCAAAATAAAGCAAACTGACAAGCTCACTCAAAAAAAAAAAAAAAATCTTTAACCTCCAGAATATTTCTTCCATGGAGGACAATTCTATATTACTTAAATATAAATCCTATTAAAGTAGTTTCTTGCTTAGAAACACTGACTGTAAGGGAACTGTAGTAATGCAGCTTTAAACCAAACAGGTATTTTCTACATAAGGAAAAGGATTTAAGTTTTACCATAAGACTTAAAAGGAAAGAGCCCTAGAAACTTCTGTGCTCCACAAGCTGCCATTGGCTCAGTGCCAGGACAGAGACATGGATAGGTCTCTTTACCTGTCTCTCAACAATGTAGCTGTTCTCTATTGGGCAGTTTGCCAAGGACACTGCCTCAACCATTAGATACTTACAGGGCTGCACAAAGCCCCTCTTGGTTTTTTCGGGGTGCTTTACCTGGTGCAATCTCTCTGCACCTGTGTACGGCTTATTTGCATTGTACTGTTTATTATTTTCTCCTTTTAATAAAACCTTTTCTGTTACACAGCACACCCGTGGAAGTTGTCTCGCTCATATTTAAGCCACTCTGTGAGGTGCAGGCACCCTCAGAGAAACTTGATGTATCTCCACGTGGCTTAAGCCACTCTGGCCACGTGTAATAATACATCAGGGAACAAAGCTAAGTATTTTAAAAGTTTTGGGCTCTCCAAGGGTTTTSYATTTCCCAAAAGTTCATTACTGATACATAAATTTTATTTTGTGCWATGTGTTTATCATTGGGGAAAAGGTGGGCTTGCAGATGGGGCAGGTGGGGGGATAGAAAGGCAAAGTACAGTGATACTTTTAAAATAGCTGTTCCTTGCTTTTTTKTCCATCTCAAGMTTACTATCTGCAATAAACTTACACWTTCATTTCTATGACTTCATGGCCATTAATTTTTCTGATAAAAGTAACTACTCTCCTCAATGATTCAGTATGATATCCCATCTCTCACACTAAACAATTCAGGACTGTTATTTTACAATAGTGGGTGTATTTGGTTCAGTCTTGTCAAGACATTTTTGAAGCCCAGAATAGATTAAGAAAAGCAAGGAACTAAAAATTAAAAACCTTACTGTTAATCCCACGACTCTTCAGACCAGTGAAGCAGACTTCTTCAGCGGCTGCAGACTTGTGTCCTAGGCAACCTAAAGAGGTGTTTTAAAGACAGAAGGAAATTTGATTGTATATTGAAGACAAGTAAAAAATGCATTATGCCTGGCTATTGAAGGGAAATAGCCATCTTTTTGTCAAACCAATGATATATGTTGGAAATTGAAAAGATTTCTTAACAGTTTATTTTACACAAGAAACAGTGGTTTCCTTTTTAAATGAAAGAATGTGGTGTACTATAAATTTGGTATGATATTTAAGAAAACATTGGCAATACATTCTCTTTTTCTCACCCAGTTATCCTGTAAAGATAGTTTTAGGTGGATTTCAGTTTCATACTGCTGAAAATATATTAACACATGCTGTGTTAGAGTGAAATTGCTTAGAATCATTCAAAGTCAATCATGGATTGGGAACCCAATCTTTTCCTTAAATATGAAGAAGTTTTCTCTCCAGACTTTCACTTCTGTGTTACTTTCCTCTTTCKTGGGGAGAGCAAAATGAGAGACGTAAGGACAGTAACTGAAGAATCATCAGTGTGGATCATGAGTACCTCATCTTTTACTGGCTCTTGTGCAATTGTTTTATGACCAAGACAAGAAATCAAATTTGTTTTGAACTGAAAGAAGGAATTCATAGCCCTCTGACAAGTTCACAAAATCAAGCATACTGACTAGAAGGTTGTTTAAGATAATTTAGGATGCTGAAGAAAGGGGAATAAATAATTTACTTCCCTACAGTTGAAGTACCAGCCCACCTTCAAGACCGTACTTCTATACACAAATTTGTAATTAAATTCCTTTCAGCCCAGGGAGACCAATGCTAAATGTTTCATTCCTCCATGAAGATTGGAAGCCACATCTCCCAGAAGGGTCTTTTAATCATCAGGTAGATGAACTGAGGGACCCTCAATCTGCCTGCTTGGTCCTGTTCCACTTTGCCTAAGAAAATATGTATCTCCCAAAAAGATTGATTTAATTGTACTTACTAGAGCACTCATTCTCMAGGAGAGAATCAGGGCTCCAGTTTCTTCTTCAGCTAATATTTTATTAATTTGTGTTGGAAAGGAAAATCCGTGTTTCACCTCTACATGTAAACTGACCAGTTATATAATCAGTTTCTTATGGTCTTTGGCTGAGTCRATATTGAATTACACTGTGTAAGTAGAGTGACTTCAAAAGAAAAAGAAAAATGGGAACACCCAATTTTTTATCGTACTAACAACTGCAAATCCTTGCTTTTCTCAATGAAATATCAAAAATAACAGAATGAGAATGGAAAAACCCAAGATATTCTGTATTCTGTTTACTTGTTAGCTTGAAAGAGTGTTAAGGCACCATTATCAGCTGTTTAGTTTTGCTCTGTGACCTAATCTGCAGGATGCTCTTGGTGGATGTTTTGCTTAAGCTCTGCAGATAAGTACTTAGTGTACTTGTCAAAGTACTCAAGGCAAACAAGTCTGAAACAGATTTAGAAGTAAACAGCAGGTCTCTATGCACCTWAGGAAATTTAATGTTGGAAATTTACATCCCAATGGACTTCAGTTACCTTAAGCCTTATCATGATGTTTTGGCATACAATAAGGAATTTAAATGCCTGAAGTTATAGAGTTTTATGATCCAGTAATTTTATTTTCTATAAGGTGCTCCATTCTAATGAGTTCTATGAAAAGCACAGAGCAGAATTTCTCCAGTGTACAAGCATTGTGTAAACAAATGTTTTAAATCTCACAAAATTTAAGGATCAGCTATGAGGCAGTGAAGCAAAATGCCAACTAAACAGATAATTAATAAAAGACACCTGCTACTGCAATATAGCAGAATTTATTCGATGACATTACAAAATATTTTCCCTTTGCCAGAAAAAAATGCTCTGCAATGATAACACCTGAACAGTAATAGCAAAATTCATGAGTTCTGCAGACATAAACTAATGTATAATCAACGTCTTAATATAAAGTGTTAGGAAGAGTGTATAGGAAATTGAATGAAGTTTGGAAATAGAGGAAATAGAGMTTTTCCTTTTTGAAATGACTCAGTAATTAATGTTTGATTTCAGTGTAATATGAAAATATTTCCAAGGTGGTAGAATGCGTAAATCTAGAGTAGTCCCTGGGTCTCACAAAAAGCAAGTATATTACGTTCGCTCTAAACAAACAGAAAAAAAAGTAAAAAACTAAAATATAACATATCTGCATTAGTCAAGGGCACTCTGACAACAAGATGGTAATACAAGAAATTCAAAATTAGGAATGGGGTAGAACTATGACCCAAGAGGATGTTTTTCACAGGTGGAGATGAGCATGGGAGTTCTGCTATAAGTTTCAACTATGCCAAAAATTTACACTGTTTGCTCAGCTTTTCAACTGAGCCTTCATCTGAGCTGACGAAAAAAACTTGACCAGATGCAGGATGTTCATCTTAATGGCCCTCAGTGTTGATTTCCTGCAGCATCATGAATACTGAAGGTAGGTAATAAGGAAAATGGCAGTATTTTTTGAAGAAAAAGAGCTTTTTGCTTTACACTTCACCATCTTCATTAAGGAAGATTTATGTTAACAGTAGATCCAGTATCACTACATTTATAGACCCAAAGTGATAAAAGACAAAGTTACTCTTTACTGAACAGAAGCCCCATTGTGGAGATTTATATTAGAAAGTCACTTCATCAGTTTCTGATTAATAATTAATTAACWGCATGGACTCATTCAATTATTTCCTCCTAATATTTTCACCCTTTTTCTTTCTCCACCAAAAATGCAATTCATTCCAAAACGCTGCCAAAGGTGACTAACACAACTGAAGACAAACCTCTTAAATATAAAATTATTGTTCAGAAAAAAGATGATGTTACATACCCACAAAATAATGACTAATAATGAACAAGTCATTACTAGTAATTATAATCTTAAAACAATACTTGACCATCCACAACTGATTCCTGGAGGCAAAAAATCTGGGAAACATTTTTTCAGAAYTGAGTAATTTTGTTACATACAATATCCTGTGTAGTTATATGAGTTTAATTCTTGATAGGAGTAACAGGATGAAACTAAGGTTAAGAAAATTTTGTCTGAATACTGAGATAAATTTCTAAACACTGAAATCTGTTATAATGTGCAGTCATTTCCAGGAGCACATTATTTTCACATTTATTTTCCTCTCACTGTCCCACAACTTATGTTGATTTGAAGACTAAATCATTTTGTGGAATTTGAAATTAAACCCAGATATTTGAAACACTACATAATATTTCAAGTTAACATTTCTGKGATTTCTTCTGTTTACTTTTTAATTTTTTTTCCCTCTTCTCTACAACACCCACTTTCAAGGATTTCTAAAGCTCTGAATAAGTATGCCTGCCTGCTTATTTTTTTAGCTCCATTTGCAAAATAGTCTGCCAGGCATTATATTATTTCCTGATATAAGATGACAACACACTTTAACTGTCCTTTCAAAACAGATTTTGACATAAGAGATTTCTTTACATACTGTACTGTGCCACTTCATTGACTGATTTTTAAAAAAGTCRTAACCATGCTTGGGAAAGAAAGAGGTCACATAAAAGTACTGCAATATTAGCTGTTTACATATATTTTCCCTGATAGTTTGAACTGGTGACACAGGGCATTAGAGAGTCTTCATGATCCCAAAAATCCTTGYTCCTTGAACTAATTAAAAAGAAGAGATATCAGAAAAAAATTGTTTGATTTRGGGAAGGAAACTTCACCAGTGATGATCAGTGATGATTTGTTGCCTATGTGAGGCAATGGTTAGAGATATTTTATGTAACTATAACTGGACTTATAAGAGAAACTGCACAAAATTTTTTGTTGTTTTGCACTTGCTTGGTCAACCCTCATCYTGGCAGATGGTGATAGCAAGCAAATTTAGAAACATCTAAGACATGATGAGGAATACCAATCTTATTGGCTAATGTCACACAAAGCAGTGTGTGACCAGTCATAACTCCTTACAGCCATCTGTTCTTGCTGGRTATGAGTAGACTATTTTGGTATGGACTAGGTTTTTTATATACCAAATACTTTATTGCACCCAGCCACCATGAGGTTATACACAYCTATACACCAGATGGGTATGAATAGGGCATAATAATGATTTTTAGTAAGTATTATTTATTCATATCAATTCTTCACAGATTCTTCAGATGAAAACTAGACATTTTAAATTCATGGATGTATTGATAATAAAGAAGATTGTACATAAAATATTAAAGGGCCTGAGGATAAGAGTAAAAGCTTTTTATTGAAGAATACACTGCAGGTATAGAATTAGTTATRTGATACATTGCCTCTCTTCCCATGCTATTTCTCCACAGCTGAGATTCATAACTTAGAGGTCATATTCCTGCTGTGATTTTTAATACAGAATGTACTGGYGCTCTTCTGTCTTTAAAGAAGCATCTGTAGCAGAGGGCACATAGTGGTCAGATGGTCAGTACTGCCTCCAATCACTGACAGTGGCCAGCAGGGCACACTCAGTGAAGATCAGGTAGCAAAGAGTGATCTTTTCCCCCCAGAATTTTCTCTGAACCTTCTGTGATGTGTGGTGCAGAAAGCCCCTGGGCCAGAAATGAAAGRGCCAGTGATTTTATTGATCTCCATCATACCTTCTTTCCATCACCTTCATCTTAGCCTGAACAATCCTAGTCATTCCTGCTACAGAGGCAGGTTGTCTATCACAAAAATGTGGAATCCCTACAGGTATATTTTGGCTTTTGATGATTCCTTCCTTTTTTTGTAACTTTACTTTCAAATCCTTTACTAAAATTTTCTCCTTTTATAATCCAAAGTTTTCTTTGAATGCRGAGGAACACACAAGATCTGGATTTGGTTAAAAGAGAGAGAACCTTCAAATGTTTAGTTGTATGCACTATGWGTTGTTCATAATTCTTTTTCTTTGAGACTTAAACTCTGCAAAGTCCTTGGATTATAAATTATTTATTTAGTTAGTACTTGGCAATACTCAAAAATTATCTCTAGAACATTTTTTGATCTATAA
>CADDXX010000014.1:2216096-2264309 GCA_902810485.1 Alauda arvensis
ATAAGCATACTCAAAGCACTGCTGGAGGAAGCAGCTGTGAATAATATATTTTCTGAATTTTGAAATATTAAATTATCTCAGCCAATCATATATGTCAAGTCTTTTATTATGAGTTGTTCCTGTGACTTTTAAGTGACCTATTATTTAATTTTGTTTGCTTGTRGAATAAAGATTGACAGGCTTAAAACAGTTAATCTCCATTATGTATGCTTTCTAAGAAACTAGTTGCAAATTTGGCATGCCAGGAGGAAGTTTCCATTTAAACTAATGCCCACATCCACTATCCATTTCAGATATGGAASTATAGCCTGAAACCTTATGTAAGCCACGTAGGGATCCCCTTGTCCCTTCCTCTCAGTAAGAATTAAAAACATTCAGCATTGTACTCTTCTTCTTTTTCAAAACTGTACATATGTTTTAAATATAGTTTGTTAAAATATGAGTCACCTTATGCACACAGAAATTTTGGTCAASTCAGGATTTCTGCTTAATATGTCATTAGTTTTTCAAAATTTTCRGGCTCCTGCTGAGACTAAAAGTGTGGTGGTGACCATTTAGAAAAGGATATATACAAGAAAACCAGATCTAGAAAACTGACTGAAGTTTAATACAGAATATAGTCTGTTGGCCAAAAGTATCTGGAAAAAGAGAACACTTWCAAAGTGAGATGTCATATTCAACAAAGTTTTTCTGATGTTGAAATGAATTGGAAGAGGATTAAAATAGAAATTAGGGGGAAAAATCATGTAGATGTTAGTTTAATGCAGAATTAGGTCCATGTCAGTTATAGTAAATTTTTTTTTTTTAATAATTGGAATATTGCTGTGCCTAAATAAATTCTCTCATTGTGCTGTGTCTTCTGACCTGAATCCCACCATCCACCTAAATCCTCTTGTAAGATCTCCACTTTGGAGATTATGCTAGAGATTTAAAATATACCCTAGATAAGAAGAGATTGATTGCATTAAAAATCACAGTGGACAATTATGAATGTTCTACTTCAAAGTGGCTGAAATCTGCAACTTCCTTCTTATATGCAATGCGTTTACTATAGATAAAAACAATTTTTATATAACTGAAGGCAGGTATCCCTTGTAATAGTGGGAAATTGTGAACTATTGTAATTTTCCAACTGCCTGTGAAGCAGAAGATACAATATTATCTAGAACCTACATCAGACCTGAGTAGGAAGGTGAATCACACAGAGGCATTCTGGTGCTTATTCATATTAAAATTATGGTGGGATTAAGCCATAAAAAAATAAAAAKAATAGAAAAAAATACTCTGCTTGACAAAGAAAGTAATGTTTTGCAGGTCAGAAAATAATCAAATAAGTTAACAACTGTCAGAAGTCAAATACAGCTAGACCCAGCATAACAAATTATCCAAGAACAAAGCAGCATTTATGTATTGATTGAGCTTTTCACTTTCCATACTTTTTTAATTTTAAAAATTAGGTGTTTTCAGYGAATAACTGTCATTTACAGTTGGATAGATTTCAAAGCACACTGTCAAGTTTCTGCTTTTTTGGGGATTCTGGGAATTTTTTTTTCTAGTTTCTTCATGAAATGTTCCTCCTCTGCTCTCTGGATTACAAGTGCTTGGGTGGAGATGGCATGTAAGGAGAAAAAGTAAATGGCTCAACTTTAAGGAGTAAGGCTTTGCAGCCAAGATTTTGATGACTGTGAAGAAATGTGTGTATATAAAACACCTTAAAGGTGTCTATGGTGTGTAGGACTTTGGACACGTCAGTCTGTCCTAAGCAGTGCATTCTACCTGCTAATCCCCTTTCTCCTCTGTTCCAGCCTCCCACACACAGAATTGTTGTGGTGGTGGTGCTGGATGTAAGTACAACTTTTGTCTTGGACTAGACCTTGTTTTCCAATGCTTTGGAGATTCAATGCCATGACAGAATAGGGGCTACCAGGAGGTGGKTGGCAAGTGCCTTCACTGTGTCAGACCTTCAGTTCCTTACGTGCCTGAAGGTTTTTGTTTGAAGTTCTCCCTGTTATTTCCTGTTCAACCATTTCTATTATGTAATTTGAAAGATAACATAACATGACATAAAAGATCAAATTGGGAGGGACAGTTCACCATGGAATGTTGCCTGAAAAACAAGAAATGAAATGGTCTTCCATAAAATTGACTTTATGGAAACAGTGCCTCTTGATATATAAAGAAATATATTCTTAAGAACTTTGAAACATCAAACTTTTACATCTTGTCAAACTTCACGAAGTCTGGGGTTTTCTCAAAGCTCCATTTAGCTGTCATGTATTTTTCCCTKTTATTTCCTTTTCCATCATTTTTGATTACCAAGATTTGATGAATTGTTATCGCAAAAACATAAGAACTGGCCACTTGAATCAACTTGCTTTTCTGTCAAGAATGTCTCAGCGGTAGCTTTCATTCCTTCTTTGAAAGATTTCTTTTGAAGTCAAATGGAGAGCATTATTTTATAAAGAAGTACCTTACTGCTTTATAGCTCAATTTTCCAATGCTTCTGGAGAGAGACAGACTTAAGAGTTGAAGGCACTTGGCACCCTGCAGGAGACACTCTGCACAGCAGAGGACTGAATCATTAAATACAGTACTTTTTATAGTGCACACACAAAAATATTGACTTTGAGCTCTGTTTTGTGCATCTGTGCATTGCATTTCCTGSTAATATTTTAACAAGTGCTGTACTTTTTATATTTTAATTGAAGGTTGATTGTTAACCTGCTTCTGTAAGTGTTATAGAAGACCTATAATTGCAAAATATAGTGTTAAGTATGGCTTCATTAAGGAGTTTCACAAGAAGGGTATTTATTCTTTTATCTGTTGAGAAATGTATTTGAAGTAAATGTTGCTTTATTTATGTGTTTTCCAATACATCTGTAAAGGTTTTTAAATTATTATAATAATAATTATTTTTATTATTATTATTATCATATGGATCAGAGCAAGTAGCAAAGGAGAGGAGAAATGGCATGCAGTGAGGTCAGCTGAAATTCTGCCATATAGGTAAAATAACATGGCAAAGTGATGTGAAATTAAAGACTGTGGGGAATGATGTGCAAGCGGGTGGGAAGGTTACATCAAGACCACCTGAGGTGCTAGGAATGAAAATTAGTGAAATGAGGGTTTCAAAGGCTAAGAGCAAAGAGAAGCTTTCTCAGGAAAGCAATTGCAAAAACTCTGCTGGGTGCATTGCACAGTCTTTGGTAGAGCAATAAGTAATAGTGGAAGATAAAAGAGAGTTGCCAGAGCCTGTTGAGCAGTGGACCAGAAATSCTCAGCCACAGAAACAGAGAGAACCTGGGGAGGGACGGAAGGATGATAAGGGCAGGGAAAGCCACAGAAAACCACAGGCAGTTTTCCAGCAGTGCTTACCTGCTACCATAAAACCCATTCATGCTTTGATCCACTATTCAGGTGCCCATAAGCTTTTTGCCACTTATTTGCTTGCAGCCTGCTTTACATGCCAAATCAGCCAGACATATGCAACATCGGTGCCTATGGTACACTGGTGCTTGTGTTCTCTGATGTGGAACCTAAATTGTCAGCTTACAAACCTGAATTTCAGTACTTTATTGCCATTGTACAGGAAGGGAAAAAGGCTGTCATAACTGAGAACATGGTCAGGGAGATCTGAAATGAGTGGAAGAGAAGATGCAAAAAATAATGTACTGAAAGAAAGAGAAATAAAAGAAATGAGTGGAATTAAAAACGAGAGTATAAAAGTGATTGGATAAACCAGAGAATTCAATTATGCTGCCAAAATACTACCAAAAAGACCACATGGATTTACGTACCAGATAAGCTACTTCAAATTCAGAATTTTTCTCTAATTAAAAGTACAGGGTATTATTTTCTTTTCATTTTGAAACATATGGCAGAATGTTCAAATTCTATATTCTAGATGTATTTAAAAATGTATTTTGGGGGATAAAATCTAAACATTTTAGATTAGGAAATCTAAAACAAAAAAGATCAAAATCTAAACACACTAGATTAGGAAACCACTGCATTTAAAATTACCTAGCTTCTGTTAATTTCTTCAAAATATCATTTTAAAAATACCCTCATCTTAATATATTTTTGTTCACATTTCATGTTTATRTTTTTCTACTAAGTTGTATCTGCATAGTTTCTACTTTATTTTTCATTTTGCAGTAGTTTCTGGACACTAGATTTTTTAACATTATGCTTGTTTTACTTCCTTTTTGAAGATGTCCCTTTTTTGATATCACAATATAGTRCACTGGAGAAGAAAATTAGGCAAATGCTCAGGATCTTCTTGAGTAGCAAAGCTTACATTATTWTTAAATTATTAAATAAAGTGAAATAGACAGAAAACTTAAGTTTCTCTTTTGTTACTTCTTTTCTTCAGTTTACTGTTCCCTGGAGGAACATGTGAAGACATAACACAATGTTTGAGACAGACTGAGTGTGGCTGAGAAGTGGAGATATTCATGAGTAAACAGAGCAAGACCAGCTATTTTATTATGTCAAATACAATAACAGAATATGCTCAGATTCACCTTGCGTAGAGCAGGTGTGTGCAAAGACACCCCTGGGTTTGTCTGTCTGCAAATGTTTTAATATGTCACAGTTGGTAATATGTTTTGTGGAAACTGAGRTATCCRGTCAAGAAGTCTATGGTGCAGAATCTCTATTACAGTGGTTTTTAGCTGCTGACTGCCAAACAGATTTCCCAAACATTTTGTGTCTTTAATTATATCATGCATTGTTGTCATGAACTTTTAATGGGCTAGCAGCTGTACAAAACCATTTCTTATTCAATACATCCCATAAATATCAAGAGARATTTCATAGCTGAATGGAGTCTAAAAGTCTTTAAATGTTCACCATCCTTTGTATTTTAACATTTATTCATATGACATCAAGTTAGAGATGCAATCCTAYATTATACAAAAACACTAGGACCGCTTGGGATAATAAACACAAAGTACAATTGGAATAGGCTTACTGTGTTTTGAGTGAGTAAATATCAGAAAGGAAAGTGTCCTTGCTTCAGCAACAATTCTTAATTCTCAGGTTTTTTGGGACTCTATAAACACTGGAGAAAAACCTTGGGAAAATGATTTAGTTGTCTTTCAACCTTTGATTCTCATTTCTACTTTTACTGCGATTTAATTGATGAGTGAAGAATTCAGTATAATAAATTAAACAGAATACCATAGTCAAACATATARCCTCTTCTTAAAACAAATGAGGTAATTCAATTGGTTTAATTTATTCTGTAAATTTGATTATTTTGGCAATATAACAAAATACATTTAACACTGTTGGATTGGACTGTGCTCCATTAGATAATTAAGTGAATATAGCTCAATAATAGTGTCTGAATGAGGACAAATACTGAAAAGTAATGAGCTTTTACTTTGCCAGTTCATTTTTACCATTTCATGAAGAGGTGAAATTTCATATGACAAAGAAACTGGTTTGTATTAGGCAAAATTGGCCTTTTTTGTATTTTCTGTTTAATAAAGGGAGGAGGRACATTTAAAGTTGTATTTTATGTGAGTCTTGCACATTGATTTGAGTTAGAGCACAACAAGAAAGAACATCTCAATAATGTGATGTCCCACTGGCACATATGTAGTGCCATAATCTCGCCATATCTGTTAATCAATCAATCAATCAAGACCCTAATAGCATTAATGTGAATACTGTGTGCTTCTTAAAAATTGCTTTTAGCAGAAAAATTGCTCCTCTCTGTTGTCCWGTGTTTCCACATTCAGGAGCTCGATTTTGACAAATATATGAACTTAGTTTCTAGGTTTATAGTGGAACACTATGGAGATAACAGGACTCWGAGCTGTGGCAATGATCAGCAGGAAATGTCAATGTGCTCACAGTATTGCTTTATTTTTAAAGACCTTCACAATTTWCCAGAGCCACATCACCTCTCAGAATCTTTAGTTTGAAATGCTGGGCTGAAGGTCTCTAAGAAATAGCTTTGCCATTTTTTTCCATTTCAAAGTTTTTTCACAGATAACACTGAAGCACATTTTTCAAAACTATTCTTCATGTTTCTTTATTTCTGGAAATTAAACAGAAAAGGCTGGAGTCACTTTGCTCTTTTATGCAAAAAAAAATGAAGTTTTTACTTTTCAGTATTAGAAATGGCCAAAGGTTTGATGACTTTTTTCCCTATGTACCCATAAAATTATCCATACTTAAAGTATGGGTAAGTAAGAAAAGAAGTAACCCATACTTTAAGAARTACCCTTGCCACTGAAAGGCCTATATGAACAATACRTGCTGATAGAGACTACCCACGTCTCCTCTACAAACAATACAAGGCTGATTTTGTTTATTTGTTTTGTTGAGTTGTTTATGGTTGGGCTTTTTTCAGGTAAACTGGTGATTCAGAAACTTGACAAGGAAACGTGAATTCCAGATTAACTATACCATGACAGAACACCAGATTTCACTCATCGCCTTAACATGTGAGTACCAGTGCCTACATTTTTCTGTTCAGTTCCATCATCCTAAAAGCTTATTTCATTATTCTTTTCAACTCAATAGATCAGAATATCAAAGACTGAAATTTTTGAACATTTCCCACCTCACAGACTTTGTTCCTTCTGTTTACTGGTGTCAAGCGGGTTTCAGTCTCATGCTGAGCAGATGCTTTACTAATGTTTTGCACAGTGGTTAATCAAATATTTATGCAGCACATGAAGGAAATATACTTATATTTCACTGCAGATGATTGAATAAGTTCTATACCATTTCTCCAGTGAATAAGTCACGTCCAAACACTTTCAATTATTCATGTTCTAATTTGTAAATATTGCAAGAAGTTCTTATCTGGAAATGCCTGCTAGTCCTGTAGCTGAGGAGAAAAATTCCTTCCAGGTACAGCAGATATATGATAAAAAATGATTCTGCTCTTTCAATATGCATGTTCAGTGCCAGCTTCTGGATAATTTAGAAATTAATGCTAATCCATAAGAACATACAATCTTTCTTACCTTCTTTACTGCTGAAACATTCTGATAATTTGTATGCTCTTGTTTGAAATGCATGGGTGGTTTAATCCTAAATAAAATGAAAAAATCTTGGGAAAGTTGTGCTGTAAATCAGTTATGCATGTAATACTTTGCCTCTGCTCTCTAAAATGGGGATGAAAGAATTTTGAGAAATTTGAAATCAAAAGATACCCAAATCAAAGTCCTGATTTAGCAGAATCCTTGTTTAGGTAGTCCTTACTCATACAAATAGTTCATTTAAATTTTTCTGGATTAGGCAATAATGCATAATGTACATATTATTACTTTTCAGTTGGATTTTTTGTTGTGAGTCAGAATGCTTGATTTGATTCCTAAGGAATACATTAAACATTGTAATTCTTTGTAAACAKTATACATAATTAAGGTAAATGAGCACTTAACTGATACACAGTATTACATATAAAATTTAAAAATAAAATAAAAAATATATATACAAGGAAGAAAACATTGTTTCCTAATTCTGAGCTGGCGTCTAACTGGGAGGATCTTCAAATCTGCATGAGAAAGAAATAAGTAATTCATCAAGGAGAAACACCAGGATTTACGTATAGGTAGGGACAACCAAGTCCAATATTGCAGAATAAGAATGATACATCTGAGCAACAAAACTGTAAAAGGAGGTCTGGAGATTAAAATGGATCCAAACTGATCATGACTAAATAGTGTGGTAAACAGGCACAGAGGTACTGTTGATGTGTCAAGCAGGCTCTCTGCTTGAGACACCACTGACAGAAAAGGCTTCACTAAGAATATTTTGTACAGATTTTGGTCCTGTGCTCTAAGCAAGAAATGAGCCATTGAGAGAGCATGGAAAAGACAACAAGAATCAACGCTGGTCTGGCCTACATGATAGACTGAAGAAGTTGTAATTTAGAGAGAAGAGACTGGTGGCTCCAGTTTCCACTTGTGGAAAACATCTGTGTGGTAAAAATTAAAATCCAGCTGTGAAAGTAAAGGGCTTCATCTGTAGCAAGTGAGGTTTGTAGCAGACATCTGGAAAACTTTCTGRAATAGAATATGGTAAATGCTAGGAAATGTGGAAACTGAAATTTTTAGGAGCAACTTGAATAAACTCCTGTCAGCAACAGCTTGTGGAGTACTGMTCTTGCTTCTGTCTAGAACTAACTAGCTAACTAACTAACTAGCTAATTGAAATCTTCCTGTTACTTTTCTGTGGAAGTGGATGTGTATTTATACCACCCATTGGGACTTTTGTATTTTTCACTTTGTACAGTGGCATATGCACAAACATGTCTGTCAGTACAGCTAGCAATAATGCAGAATTAAAATCAAATCCTCTGGCCTTTGTATATAACTGTTATTCATGACTTTTTCTGTCTTCAGTTCCAGTGTCATATAATATACACAGTCCTCTGACACTCCCCTTGGCTTATGAACCCTCTTCAAGAAGCGTTGTTACAATGAGCCTTTTGTGTTGCTATTCTCCTTGTGCAGAATTACTGATTGACAGATGTGAAGATTTTTTTTTAGTCAAAAATTTCAATTAAATAGTYAATTTATAATGTTTGGGTTACCTTGGCTTTTTACGTTTAGCCACTAGTGTTGTATTTGGTGAATTCTTTGTTCAYGTGAAACAGATTCTCTCAGGCTCTCAGTCTCCATGGTTGAGACACTTATAGCAGGAACTAATTTTGTCTCAGATGTACAGAAAAAGCTTTTTAAAGGTTTAAGGGATCATATATGATTTGACCCGTGTATGGAAGCCCAGCATGGTATGTMAGCCCATCCATGATCTCTCTCACCAGGAATTCAGTATTTCTTCAATCAAATGCTAAATCTTCCTTGATTTAGATTGTGCAGCATTTAACATATTCAYGGATAGCAGCAGTTTATCACAACTTTGCAGCCTAAATTTAGAATTAAAACAACTTTTACCTGATTCCATACTTGGCAACCACCTATGAAAAGATCTTATTTCTTCCTGGATAAAGCCAGTAACACTCAGATGGGCAAGAGGAATGAAAATAAATTTATCACTGATGTGGCTTTTTTTATGGTTGCGGAGTTGTGACCTTGCGTGACTTTAGTGATCTTTCTGCAACAACATCTCACATCTTTGCAAATTCCTTATCAGTCCAAGCCAAAGTTATTCAACTGAACCATAACAATTTGTGCTTTGAAACCTTGGTCTCAAGCAGCTAAACCTCTTTGGAGTGGGGAAGTTTAGGTAGGGAAGGGATTAGGGGAAGATTGCAGAGAGAAGGGGTTAGAGTAAGATACTGTGCTCTTACAGCCTGGTTCAGTTGGATTGAATACCTCTCACAGAAGTGGACATGTGAAGCTGGAGCYTCACAATTTGGTTTTAAATTGCCTCTGCAAATCTGTCAGAGGCCTAATTTAAATTCTTTATCCCATGCCCTTCCAACCTCTTTTGCATCAAAGAATTAATGTGATAGGCCTCTGAAAAATAATTTATTAATGATTGAAAATTCTCTATAAGCCAGAAATTTAAAGGCTGAAACTTTTTACTTGTGTAGTGAAGTAATCAAGGTAAATAACACACGTTTCTAGCGAAAACTATACATTTACTATAAGATTTTATTCAATTTGAAAAGGAAATGTATGTCTTCTAAGTACATTAAAAATATAATAGGGAAATATTAGGGTCTTGTTTTTGAACTTTGAGGAATGTTTTCTCTTTTTGTCTGAAATGCAAAATATTTTTCAAATGTGGGTTTGAATGATGAAGAGGAGCAGAGACTTGTAAATAAACTGTAATACAATACACTTCTCATTCTCTCAATATTGGCAAAGCATTGCTTCTCTGTGTGTGTGTATGCAGGCATGTGCATAAATCAATTGCTCAGGTGAAAAGTTTACATTAGCAGCAGTTGTGTGACTCACACAGTAAGGAAAATCACAGGCTGACACAAAAAATGGCAAATATATTGCAGCATAAAAGGTCACTTCAAAAATTTCTGACAACCTGGAACATTAGAAGGTCAAAAATCAACAGCATATTGTCCTGTTTGGTTAGATTGTGCTACTACACTCTCTCTATGGACTCTTATTTTTTAAAATAATTGCATGCTCTTTTGAATCAGCCAGCCATTCAAAAATTGTACTTCCCATTTTATTGGGAAATTAATGAAGTGTAGAGAACAGCTCATTTTATTCCAGTAGCCCTTTTAACATGCAAATAGTGGAGTCTTTCAATGAAYATACTTCTGTTTGTGCTAATAAAGATAATGTAGGAGCAATTGATAATTGTCCAGTTTAGAAAATGTGTGCCTAAAGCTTGCCTATATTTTCCCCTATGTAATGWTGAAAGAACTGATTAAACACATATTTTCAAACTTTCCACATATTTATCGCCTGTGTCTGGACCAGTAAAAGAATCTCTGCTGAATACTGATTTGTTGAAGTCCCTRTCCTATCATTTATCAATTTCAGACACATACAACTGTTTTTTCTGTTGTCTTATTTTGAAAAGCCTTAAAATATTTTAGGAGAAAAGGCACTGAAGAGTTAGTCTGGGAAAATCTTGTGGATCCTCAATGAAAAAGAAGACACACAATAAATTTTCCTAGTTCAGCCCAACATTTTATTAAAAAAAAAACCTTCTCCCACAAAACACAGAGATACCCAGAAAGTACAAAAGCTCTTCTTGACAACTCCTTAAAGCAAGGATATCTTGGAATCTATTTCCTCATCCTTATTTTTCCAGTCTCTCCTACTTCACCATACAGACCCTGCACCTCACAGAGACTTCTATAAATGCATTCTACTSTCTCCACAAAGACACTGTGAGATCCATGTTCAGGAGGATATCAATGTCAAAAGACCTACAAGTCATGATCTTGGACAAACCTTAGAACAGGTTTTCAGAACCTAAAAGTATATTAGAGGGAAATATTGAAAGCTTTGTCATGAGTRTAACTGTATTTCTCAATATTTGAAAATATATGAATCTGGAATAGAGTTGTAAAGGATATCAAGAATAAATGGAGAAATTMTTTTCTGCAAAAAGAACATGAATGGTACTTCAAACACTGAAAAGCAAAACATATTGAATTTGTGTGAATTTGTAAACAGTTTTCYTTTGTTGAGTATGTCATTATTGCCCTGAATAGGTTTATAGAGTAATTTTAAAGTAACCTGTACGGATAGTAACTGCAGCAACTGACAGATATTGTGAGTTACATTTTGGATTCAGAGACTGGACATATTTCAGTGCATTTCATCACTCAATGTCATTATTATTTGAGTCAAATAGGAAATATTTGACTTCTTYTTTTCCAAGCAGGACTGCTTAGAAAACAGAAACATAAAAGATGTAAAACCAATAACATTATGGATATTGCTTAGCTGGAGAAACTCTGATGCAGTTACTGGGAGTCAGGAAAAATCAGCTGGATTCTCTGTTACTGAGGCATCAGTCTTCAGAAGTAACAAAAAAAATTACTTTAAAAGTTTGCAAAATTTAAGGAAAAACATGCAAAAAACCATTTAATGTAATGTAGGTTATTAACATTCCTTTCTTTAAAAAATAATCTAGCTCTATAGAAAATGAAAGGTAGAAGATTTGCCACACTAGTATGTGAGGYACAATAACAGATTTTTGTATATTCCACTCTTAATCTGTAACTGTGTCATCTAAAAAGTCATCTGCTAAAATGGAAACCCTTATGTGGTTTGGATCTTTTTCCAAGTCCCTCAATGTTTGTTTTTCACTTAAAAGACACAGGTGCAYATCATTGGATCTAACTTTGCACTGGATATAGGAGCAGAAAGTTGTCTCAGGTTCAGTTCATTGCTACAGACAAGCCTTGAATACAATAAACAAATTTCTGGTTTTATAAAAGGAGATTTTATCCTTGCAGAATAAGCCAGAGTTGTCACCTGTTTTGCTTTGTGATTTGTTCTTTCTGAGAAGTGTTAATTAAAATGTTGAGATAAATAAATCCTAGGTTTGCTCTTAAGGCTTTCGCTTTACGGCATCTGAATCACCTAACCTTTCTCTTGCCATAGATTTAAAACAAAACCCAAACCTTTAATTTTCGATGGAGAGTTTATGCAGAAAACTAATTACAGCCTTCTGATTCCTGTGATAATAGTCCTGTCTCTATGCAAGCAGAACTGCCTGACAGAAAATTTCTCAGATGTCCAGATTCAAAGTATAAATATTAGTGAATTTAAGTTTTCTGTAGACAAAAAAGCTCAGRATAATTTTGTGACCTTTCATTTAAGTCATACATAATGGATCTGTTTGGTCTTATCCTCAATTTCTTTTTGGCTTCTTTATGTAAGCCAAAAACGTGGAATGGATTTAGCTTGGGAAAAGATGAAGAATATGAAGAATAATGTAAAAGTTTTATACTACTTTATAGAACTGAAACTTAGTATAACTCATGGCTCTGGCATTTATCTACAAGTTCTTATCTATTAGAAAATACTAGCTATGATCTTCTGGGTGCTTTTAAATGCTTCTGCTCTTTCCTGCTGATGGAAAAAGGCTCGTCATGGTCTTCTGTAAGTAAGAGTAGTCTTGTTCTCTGCTAAGCTGTATAAATAAAATATGTAAAGTAATAAAAAAAAAATTCCTTAGGAAGTATTCTGTAAATCTGTAATATTACCATATCCCATAAAGAAAGACCATCATAAATTGGTTGCCAGAGGTAGGATACATTTTACTTAACTTTAGAAGCTTTATGACCAAGCTGAGCTCTTCTCACTGTTGGGAGAAGACTGAGCAATTTYGAAGAGTGATTTATCAGCCCTCCTTTATACATCCACTTTAGTCATTTAGTCAATGACTAAAAAAGCCTGGTAGTGGCTATTTCTCTCTAGCTCTGAAGGGAATGTAGGATGACTCAGTGTAGATGACTACCAGCAATAGGTGCTTGCATTTCTCTGCCGAATCCCATATATGACTGTATGGGATCCCATACATACATTTGATTAAAGACTTTGGCTAATGTCCAAATTCACAGCAGCTGTAGCTTACTACCAAKAAACTGTGCATCTAAAATATTGACTGCAAATATCAAGCAGTCTTTAGGCAGCCAGACAAAATTAGGTTACCTACAATTCAAATTATCCTAGCAATGTAAAAATATAATGAATCAGKATAGGTGGGGTAATCATGTCACTACTGCAACAAAGGCAGTAGATCCCACAAGATTGCTGTGCCAGGAATGGTGAACCCCTCACCAACTGAGAATCCCCCAAACCCAGTCCTCTAAATGTCATCTCAGCTGACTTACATCCTTATGCAAACCAAGTATTTACAATGCACATATTCATATCTGCCATCAGAATGATTTTTTATCCAGTTTTCTATACAGACCTGATTTCTTTTTATGACAAGGCAACTCCCCCAGCTGACCAAGGGAAGCCAGTTGRTGTAATCCCTTTGGAATTCAGTAAAGATTTTGATACTGCCTGTCACAGGAYCCTTCTGGACAAAATGTCCAGCACTCAGCTGGATAAACACTTTATGTGATGGGTAAGGAACTGGACAAAGGTTACAGTGAATGGGGTGACATTCACTGTGTCACCCTGTGTGACCTGTCATTAGTGGGGTTCCACAGGGCTCTATCCTTGGCCCTATGCTCTTCATCATCTACATAAATTACTTGCATGCAGGACTGGAAGGAATACTGAGCAAGTTTGCAAATGATACAAAATTGGGAGGAGCTGTTGACTGCAGTGAGGGCAGGGAGGGCCTGCAGAGAGACCTTAATGAGCTAGAGGACKGAGCAATTACCAATTCTATGAATTTTAACAAAGGCAAAAGCCAGATTTTGCACCTGGGATGAGGCAGCCCTGGATGTACAGACCCGAGAATTAGAGGCTGGAGAGTTGCAACACAGAAAGATATCTGAGAATCCTGATCAATGGCAAGTTGGATATGAATCAGCAGTGYCCTGRCAGCCAGGAGGGCCAACCCTGTCCWGGGTGGCATCAGGCCCAGCATGGCCAGCCAGGCAAGGGARGGGATTGTCCTGCTCTGCTCTGCACTGGAGCAGCCTCATCTCAAGTGCTGGGGACTGGTTTGGGTGCCACGTATAAGAAAGATATAAAGCTATGAGAGACTGTCCAAAGGAGGGCAGGAAAGATGGTGAAGGGCCTTGAGGGGGAAGCTGTRTGAGGAGTGGCTGAGGGCACTTGGTCTGTTCAGCCTGGAGAAGAGGAGGCTGAGGGAGACCTCATTGTAGTCTGCAACTGCCTTGTGAGGAGGAGGAACAGGCTCTGTGGTGACCAGTGACAGGACCTGAGGAAATGCCCTGAAGTTGCGTCAGGAGAGGTTTAGATTGGACATTAGGAAAAGGTTCTACACCTAGAGAGTGGTAGAGCACTTCTCCAGGGAAGTRGTCATAGGACCAAGCCTAAGAGAGTTCAAGAAGCATTTGGACAGCACTCTCAGGCACATTGTGTGACTCTTGGGGATGGTCCTGTGCAGGGCCCAGTGTTGGACTCCATGATCCTGATGAGTCCCTTCCAACTCAGCTTATTCTGTGATTTTGTGGTTCTGGGATTCTGTGATTCTGCTTAGTCAAAACAAGTGACAAAACCCTTCCAATTTTTGTCCCTTTAACTGCTGCTATTCTTGCATAGCATATAGCCTTTAGAAAATCTCTGTTTCAAAGAATCTTCTGAACAGTTTTTTTCATAGCTTTAACATGGATTCAATTACTCCTCAAATCCTCACATACTGTTACATGAGACCAAATCTAGAACTTAGCTCAGGTCAGTTCAGTAAAAGTAATAACTTTTTGTATGCAAAATGTGTAATCCCCTTTTCACCTCAGTTGGTTTTCTGCTCTGTTATTACTGCTCATTAGTATTTTRAGATGCCAATAATTACATGCTTTTATTCTATTACTCAGGAAAATCTGAATTAATTGTCTGAGAGTTTTTCAAAAATACACCACTAGACTGGAGACTGAAGTAAAGAACTAAGTTTCAAACTCATAGCTTCATAGGCTTAATGACATACATAACCAGAAGTTACCAGGAAAATTTTAACTATATTGCCAGCGTTAAGAAAAAAACCCTATAAGCACACTGACAAATACATGTACAAACCTTTGCTTGCCACATTACTTGTCAGTGAAATAAGTCACTGCTTAGATGTCAGATAAAAGGGTATTCAGGAAGCACCAAATCRTGCGAGCTCATGAATGACAGTTATTGATCATTTGTTGTGCAAAAATCTCATCCAAAATATTCAGCCTAATGTTGAAGCTCGTATTCTAAGGGTTTGCAGATTTCACGTCCAAGTGAGAGAGATGTTTCTCTCCAGAATTCCTAAGACTCCTCTAATATAATAAAATTGTTACTTTGAGATTACAAACATTTGAAGAAACTATGTAAATAAGCACTTTTAAGAAGGTAAATAAAATGGTAGCTTTATTTTTCATGACAATATACAAAAAMATTACATCCTTTATCTCTGAAATGCTACTCTTTTGTCCCTTAGGCTATTTTCTGCTGTATTTGTGAACACAATCCTAAGGTGGCTCCRAAAGAAAACTCCTAGTTTCTTACACGTATAGATAGGTTCTTTTATACATATGGATCTTTCTAGATATTTTCTAAAAAGCAACCTTGAACCAAAYAGTCAGAGGAAAACCTAGAACTCTGAAGAAACACAACAGATTGTCATTATAGGAGTGAAGAGCTTCCACCTAGCCACCCTCTGTGTGGTGATATTCCTTGTATTCCTGATGGACCAATGCACAATGACTCTGTCAGAGAGGCTGGCTGTTACAATGTCAGACTTTGAATTTTCAGTGGGAAATAACATAGGGAGATAAAGCTCTGAAAGAAATTCCCCAAAGAAGAAGAAAAGATCTCTACATGTCAATTTTGGTAGTGTAGACRTGTGAGTTAACTGCAACCAGAGCTTCCTCATTTACCTGAAAGATGTTGGGGATTTCATGCTGGGCGTTCTGTTCTTATCCATTAGTGTATAATTAGAYAATATCTGACAGGATCAGATTAAAATTAGTCATTACCTGCAATTTTTCCATATTCAGTCCTTCAACATCTTGTCTATTTAGCCAGAAATTCTCAAGTGACATGAATTCAGCATGAAGAGTTTCCCGAGTTGTTGTGAAAAAATGAAACCCTGCAGGGATTTTCTAGTAAGTCAGTGTAACATTTTGAAAATCTCTGAAGGAAACATGAAGTGGGATTAAAAACAGAAGATAAAAATAGAAAGAGGCAAGGAAAAAAAAAAAAAAAAGAAAAGAAAAAAGGCAAAAGGCAAAGGAAATGTAGGACATGAACAAAAGTGTAGATTGAGATATAGTACAGCAGAACTGCAGACAAGCAAAGAATAAGCAAGCTATGGACAGAAAGCAGACAATGTCCTGTTATTRCAGTATTATAGAAAAGCAAGAATTGCACAAAAGGAGCACCAGAAGCTGAAAATACAGATGATGTTTTGATCCATTTGAGATCATTGTCAGAACTTCGGTTGACAGAAAAAATAGGCTATAAATACTCTGGGAAAAAAAGATTTACATACAAATATAGGCATATATATATGTCCATGTATATATATGTCCATGTATATATTCATTTGTGCCGGGGAAAACTGGAAAAAATCTATTCTTATAGCATAGTCATAAAAATAATGTATAATAATTTAACATATAATAATAATAATATCTGAACATACTGAAAAATGTCTTAATTGGATCTGGTAGTCTGGCAAGACCTTTTTTGCTGAGTATTTGTCAACTAGAAACAGTGTGAAGCAACAAAAAGACCTTGAAAGAAAACAATATTTTATGTTAACAAAATCATTGTTCTAGTTTTAAAGTGGGATTCAGCAAACTTAAAGTCAAAAAACCCCACACTTTATAACATTTCTATACCCACAAATTTCTCTTGGTCAGGACCCTGATGTGCTATGTTTTCAACTCTAAGTAAATCTTTAATTGCCTTTGCATGGAGGTTTTATCAAATGAAGGGAAGAAGCAGAGTAAATTTTCTGACAAGGTTTGCTGTCCCTAGTCTGATGTCCTGCACCAAAATTGAAACACAAAAAATATTTTCTGTAGAAAACCTGTTTGAGAGGATATGTCTAGGAACTTTCAAGGTCTTAAAAAGATGAAAGGGATTTGCATGTCAGTGTGGGTGTCTGGCAAACAGATCATCATAAACTCTACCCCACAGCAATTCTAGCATGCCACCTTGCAGCTCTAGTCTATGAGAGAATGTCAAGCACCTTTGCAGGCCTTTCAGCCTTTATTCAACTCCGAGTGCCAAGGCAGCCTCCCTTTGCCACTGCACACCCATGCTCTCTGCGGAACAACAGCTTTGGCTGTGGCAAGACATGCAGCMCTTCCAAAAATATCTCTTAAAAATAAATTACTTCCCATTACACTTAACAACAAACTCAAAASAGTCCCTCAAGCAGGATCCAATTTAGTTAGAACAGCCTCCAGAGTCAGGCTCTCCCCCAGGATGCAGCTCTGCTGAAAATGGTRCACTGTACATGTACATAAAAAAGCATTTGTTTAAGGATATTTCATATTCAAAAGATATCAGGAGACAGTTCTGGTCAGCACTGTCATATCATTATACTGAAAAGCAATTGTACAAGGAATGAAAAAGAATTGTCATTCCAGAAATACAAGCAATTACTTTGGTGTGTTTTGCAGCAAGTAGCTCAGGTAAAACAGTGTTTACAATCTACACAAAAATAGTATTATCCAGACATTGATATACAGAGTTTGATAAAAAATTATGATTGTAAACAAAAAAAAAGACAAAAGCAAACCAATTTGATCTAGTTGCATAAGCTGTTGCAGACTGCTGATTTTCTTTTCCTTTATTGTAGTTCAGAATATTTTTCCTTCCTACTGAGATGGCAGTTATTTGTACACACATCACAGAGAAATGATAAAAGAGATTTTTTTGTTTGTTTGATGGAGAAAGAAAGCTTTTTTGCTTTTCTGTGCTGCATTATTGGCTAGGAGTAGAAACAGACAGCAAAACAGATGTATCCTATGTGTAGCCAGCCTGAAACAYACTGCAGCAGGACAGTCTAGACCAATGTGCTGTACTATCTGTAACGGAAAACAAAACTGCTGAAGACATCAGGCCAGATTTCTAAAAAAAAAACTCCAGTGATGTCCTGAAGTTTTCACTTTTTTTTCTCCATATTCTTGCTATTTGAAGTTCACCTGTAACAGCTTTAACAATTRTGTTACATCCTTGCTTTCTGTATGTACCACAGACAGGTTTATGGAATTAAATGCATCCAAACATATCCTTATCTGAAAGTTCTGTTTCATACCAAGGGAGTAAAACAAGCAGAGCAAAGCACACATATCCATAATCACCCTTGGGAATCTTGCTTCAGTGAAAATTGTGTTTTGATATTTTAAATTGTTATCTTATTATCAGATTTATTTCAATGCATGGTTACAGTGTCCATTCCTTTTTTACATTCTGTTTGCTGGCAAGGAACCTTTCACTTCAAAAATATTTCATAATCAGCACACTTCCTTTCARCATTCCAGGGTGTAATCAAATGTCTGCACAATGTCTCTCCTAAATGAAAGAAAATACGTAAAAATAAATAAAAGGCACAGAAATTGAAACAGCTAGAAAAGATTGGTGATGTAATGTCAGGTGCTTCAGCTCTTTATTTCAAGCAATTTAACCAATGAAACATTTTCTTCTTAAAAAGAACTGTTCACAACTGAACATRAGTTTAAAAAAATAATAATCATTACATTTGAAATTCAAATGGAAGGTGTTACCAGAATATTTGTGCTGCAGATGAAGTTCCTCCTTACAAACTGTAGTCATAGACAAGGGATAAAGGATGTGTTGTCCTTGGTTGTGAATATTCATGCATRTGTGGCACCAGACAGGTTTTCTAAAACCATCTTCTCCCTTGCTTTTTTTAATGATAAAAAAATTGTCACTGCAGACATTTTGGGGTGAGTTTTGTTTCAGCGCTTGTTTGAGGGAAATTACCTGTTATTTGAGAACCTAAATGTCTGGCTGATGCCTAAAACTGAAGTCAAAACAAGAGCAATTACATATGCACTTGAACAAGCAGGAGAGGGTGGGTAGCTGAATCTGTTCTGACAGTTGTGATAATTGATATTTTTATCTCTTTGAATCATAGCATAMCATAATATACTCTACTTTCTGGTTACTAAAGGGCACCCAGCACAGAGATAATGAAGATGGCAATGAACTTAGGAGCACTGAATGGAGGCTGCCACATGGAAAAGCGGAACATGTTAGTATTTTGAATCGATAAATACCAGCAAAATGTGACCAGATGGAATATTAGTATATTGTGTTATATTACTGTTTGGGTTTTTTCCCTTGCAGGTGAGAGAAGAAAAACTAAGACAAGCCCAGAATGGGGAAAAAAGTGAATTTGATTATTCATCTGCTATTTGTTACTTCAAATTTCTGAGAAAAAGTTTTGCTTTGAATTAAACTGCTAACTGCTTAAAGACAGGCCATTTACTTAGCATTGAACACAATGGGACTGAACCAGCTGAAGTGGAGGATGCTGACATTTTTGTGTTGATTTGGTTAATCAGAGTAAGCAGTAACTGTTCTGAAAAAAGAAGCAGGTATACTACAAAGCATAAAAAAGTGTAAATGGGCTCAGCAACCAGGGTCCATTAGACTTCAGCCAGTAGCAAGTTCTACCAAGGCTCTAAGTCCTTTCTACTTGAATAATAATGAAATGACAATAAAGTCCCTAATACATTTTCTCTTTATAAACTGGAGTTAAGAGKTTTTTTTGTTTGTTTGTTTGTTTGTTTGTTTTTTAAATATAGGAATAACTTCCCGGAATTACCCAGCTGCTACACCAGTGTCTTTGTGAGGACAGAAGCACTGGTTAACTCCTCTTGCTTATTCAGCCTGTCAAGATGCTGTAGCACCTTATATCACAAAGCAAAATGAAAAACAGGAAACCTTTTTCTGTTATCAATGGGAGCACTTCAGATCAACTAAATGCTTGTGAAGTCTCTCCACCAGAATTATAGTAGCTTGCAGGTCTTACGAAATGTGAGGTTTTTTCCCCCTGGCTTGTAAAAGACATGGATACAAATCAGAGTTTCAGAAAAGTAATAYTTCAGACAGTAGCATTTAGGTTCTGGGATAGACTCCATAAATATAACAGTATCCCCAGTTAATGAGCTTGCACTTCAGTGTTTTGTTGGATCAAAGACCTTATGAATGACTGGTTTCTGGATGGTGACTGGTAAAAGCCTAGTCAGTCCATCTTGAAAAACACAGATCTTGTCCATGTAAGAGCAAAATATGGACAAGAGAGTAAAAGGAGCTTATTCGGAGAGTCTTTAAAATTTTGAAATTTGTGCACAGGAAAGGTGGGAAAGGCCATTATTAGGTCAATGTAAAAAGCTGAGAAACGAGCTTTTCTAGAATAGCTGTSTTTACTTCTACCTAACTTTCTTGGGGCAAAGATAAGGAGAAATACAACAAACTGCAATAAACTGAGGAAAAATCATGATTTGTATTGAACAGCTTATGTGAATCTTAAAGGTCTTCCTACTGTAAAAAAATGAAGTCAGGAAGCACAAAAAAGAGCAACAGAATGTGAGTTTATCATTATGTATTACTGTGTAAGCTTTAACTAGGCTAGAAAGACATGAATTAAAAATTAATTAAAAGAATGATATTTMTGACATTTTGCTGCACTACTGTTAATTATTACTGTGCCTTTGGAACTGTGTATACAGTGTGATAATACTCCAAATTTAAGTTTTTAAGTAGGCTTTGCCTCACCTTTGATCCCTGCCAACCCCAAAAGCTTAGCATTCTGCAAGGATGATTTATAAAACTAAAAGTGCAAATGACTGCAGGAAAGAAGATGAAAATATAAGTCCAGAATACTAAATGATATTGCTRTTGAATGTAGTCTCATATAAAAAGCCAAAATAATGTGGGAATTATAAAAATTAAATATCACTTTGATTCCCTGGTGATTACTGYAGTATTACAGGAAAAACCTGAGAAATTTCTTCTCAAAAGAAATCCTTGAAACTAGTCTAATGAAGTGGAAAAAAWTGAAGATGTTAAAGGAGAAGTARAAACCTTATCTAGGTAACTGTGATTATTTGTTTATGAACTGTTGCCCTAGCCTGAATTAACCTCGTCCCTGGAGTCACATAACATTCTCATACAATGACTGACAGTTGTTTTGAAATATGTCARGATTTGTGATGACTGAATAATTCACAATGATTTGCTTCCCCCTTATGCAAAAGAGTGAGTTATATTGTCTGTCATGTGCTGTCTGTGTTTATTCCCCATATACTAATACCATTATCTTTGCTGTTTTCACACAGCTGTGCAGCACAGAGAAACTGCCACAGAACTACTTAAAGTCTTCAGGGTTATCAGCTTCAAGTCATCTGYATCTTTGCCTGCACTATCATTTTATACCCACTGTCTTTTTTGACTCTTCTTGAACATTAAAAAAATATTAGCTATGAGTCTCAAACTCCAAAGCCTTAATTGCTTGTTCATCTTCACTATGAATAAAATATTACCACAAGGATTATTCACTGTTGCGGACAGAAATAGCTAATTTGTAATTTAAAAGTATGTTCAATTGAATTGAAAATTTACAATGGAAAGCTCAATAAATTCTTTGTGAAGATAAACTATGTAGATGAGTCAAAGAACCTCTAGAAATAATTTTACACATATGTGAACAGGAGGTTGAATGATATGTGGAAGATTTCTGTGAATTATAAACAATGCCTTTGCTACTTTGAAGAAAAAGGTTGTTCATATCTGATGCATCTGATGGCTAGATTCAAACTGAASCACTGGCACACATGTGTGCCAAAATGAGCAGGATAATAAATCTAAACATTTCCCAGAATGCAGTCTAAGAAAAATGAAAGCCTTCAGTCACTCATCTCATTGAGTGATGCAACATTAGGYTTCTGTTCAGATTTTGTTAAATGGCTTTTAAACAACTCAAAATCTTTAAATTACCAGATATGTTAAATATTCAAAATACATTTCCACATTYATGCAATTGCTGCAGTAAGCCTAAATTGGGTTCTTTGAATCACAGTGAAAGTAAACAGCCTTTGTATTCAGTCCATTTCACTAAAGTATCAAAACAGAGATGTTAATCAGTATTACATATTATCAGATATTAATTTGCCAATCACAGATGAAAGGATTAAACTTACTATGGACATGTAAATAGCTTATATATACATCTCCTACCCATATTATAGAATCATAGAATGATTTGGGTTGGAAGAATCCTTAAAATTCATACCCTGCCATAGACAGGGACACCTTCCACTAGACCAGGTTGCTCCAAGCCCAGCCAACCTGGCCTTGAACACTCTCAGGGATGGAGCATTCACAACTTCTCTGAGCTACCTGCTTTGCAGTCTCACCACCCTCAAAGTAATGAATTTCTTCCTTACATCTGATCTAAATCTACCCCTTTTTAGTTTGAAGCCATTGCCCCTTGTCCTATCCCTACATGGCCTTGTGTATAGCCCCTTTCCCTCTTTTTTGTGGGTTCACCTCAGGTACTGTGAGGCTGCAGTCAGGTCACCCTAATGCCTTCTCTTCTGCAGGCTGAACAATCACAGCTCCCTCAGACTTTCCTTATAGGTGAGATGCCACATCCTTATTGTGAATAAGCCATTTGTCAAGTTCTTAGATCATTATAGCTGTTTTCCATCTGTTGATATATTTAAAGGCCAGTGGTGCCTTTCCAACAAAACCTGCATGACTAATTCCTAAATACCAAACAAGTATGCTTTTTTAGGGAKTTTTTTTAAATCACAGTGTTAGAAGTTTATCCAAAGTAATATGTTTTTCCCACCCAAACTGGAAACAATTATTTGTAGCAAATAATCTGGACTGTGGGAATATCGTATGTAAAGTGCAAGAATTTTTATAAGCACATTACCAAATAACATCAGCATTTTGATTTTGTAATGAACAATCATGCATTTTGAACACAAATGCATGTCTTTTATGGGACTGGGGTATTTCTGAAAAAAAAAAAAACAAACTAAATTGAGATTATAGGTGTACACTGATGGCTGGAGATGGATGATACCTGTTTTTTTTTAGAAATCACATATTTTTCTTTTCCAGTCTGTGTTGYTACTATGAATCAAGTTCCTTGCATAATCCTTTTCTTCTTTCTGGGAGTATGTAACAGTGCTATTGTTAGAGTRCCCTATAAAGAAGCATTATTTTTAAAACCAGAGACCAGAATGAAATGCAGTGGTAGCTACCAGCCAGCAATAGTATTTTACTAGTATGACTGGGCATGTAGAAATCTAACATTTATTAGAGTCTCTCATTCCAGGCTCTTACTGTGCTTTATAAATACAGCCCAGCTTTCCCAGTGCTATACTTCTGAAGCACAGTCATCCCAGAGTGGAGTGCAGCAGCTATTTTGATCCCACTTGACGGCTGTTGGTTMTTATGACATGCTTTTTTCCTAGAGTTATTTTTCTGGAAAATATATGAGAGAGAAATCCACCCACCAGGAATAGGCAGAGACCATCTGCTGCAGCTAATTTCACATTTATTCCAGGCAGCAGTTGTACCAAAATTCCAAAATGAAAGCCCAGTTACAATTATAACATGACACAGTGGATGTGTAATGAAATAATATATTCAGGATCTTTCCATGTATCCATATTATCCATGAATGCAATTCTCCATCAAAATTGTAAACATTTTTAAATGCTTTTCCAAATTCAAACAGGGGTCCYTTGAAACATTTAGGTTTTTTACTCATTTCAAATGGTGCCATGTTGCCTGGACAAGGGTACCTAAATTTAGAAAACTAATTAGAGAGATCTTTTCTTTATCTTAACWGACAAAGCAAAATAGAACGTGATCAGTGGTCAGAAGTGTTGATTGCTTTATCTTTAGGTACTGAAGTGCATATGATAAAATAATTGCTTTCAATTTCTGCTGTGGTCAATGGAAAGAAATAGACACTCTACAGGGAAAATAAGAATTGTTCTCTGAAGATAAGTCTCTATTTCCCTTTCTTGCTKGATTGATTACAGAAGCATCATAGTGTGACTATGTTCTTAATTTACATTTCAGCTGATAAATGTTCCTATGATCAAAGTCAATGGAGAGCCAGACTGCAAAAGTCAGTGCTCTGCATTGACTTAAATAGGTTTACATGGGGTCTGCCTATCTGGAGAAARACCTTGTGACCCTCTAGATGAAATCCTGCTCTTTGAAAGAGATTTCAACTTCTTCCATTAACTTGTCTAGACTCACAATTTTATGTTTGTTTATGTTTTCTGTAAAAACAGATGAGGAATAATTCTTTGGTATACTTAAAATAACTRTTCCTCTTGGAAATGCACTTTTGCTGCTGTTTGTTGCATAAAGTCTTACTTTCCTTCTTATTCATGCTAATTTAACCATCCCTACTTGCCTTCAAGTTTTAAGAGAAATTTTTAAAATTTCAGTGTGGATTTCATTAGTTTAAGCTTCTCTCCTTTGAGGCAGTATATGCATTTGTATATGTATGTTTGAGAAAGGGCTTTGAAGACATGATTTGAATCTTACACAGCAAATTGAAAATTGATCTGTCTGTTATCCAACACATTTTATGTGAAATAAATCAGATAGAGCCAAACCATAATCCATTCCAAATGCAATAACTCAGCAGCTTAGATAATACAAGACAAAATCAATAAGAACAAGACAAAAATGTAAGGCTGTAAGGTTCAGCAAAAAATGGATTAGGGAATGATCATGTTAAGAAAAGGATGAAAAAAAGGAAAAATTTACCAWATTTTTCCCAACTATAGGCCACCTGTTTCTTTAAAACTCAGCATTAAAAAAAAATTAAAAAAAAATTATAAAATTAGTGCTTTCCCCTTAAGTTAGCTGGGCCAACCTTTTCTACATCTCAGCTTCAGGCTTTGAATTTCATGTCTCTCCCAGACCCACTCATTCACTCAGCACCTGGAAGGCTGCAGGAAACCGTGGAAACTGTATATGGAGAGTAGATTGGGATCTGTTGTGCTTTCATTCACATCTCTCAACCTTGACTTTAAATCATTCAACCATGCAGGTCTTAAAGATAAGAAGATGGCACATCCCACAAGAAGATTCCTTGCCTTCTACAGTCAATTTTTATGTAGTCCTATAGTTACAGTTGAGCCTGAAAAGCCCAAGATTGATTTCTGCTTGATAAAGCAGCAGCAGATTTAAGGTACAAATTCCAAGTTAAGATACTTCTGGGAAAAAACTTCTATGCTTTTTCAGTTATTGGAGAAGGGTGAAGCTTTGGATTACTAGCACAGATAAAAAACACTAAACAATCTTAATAGCTGTAGTCAGTAGCCAGATATGACAGGGGAAAGGAACCTTGAAGTTTGTATATATTTTGTGCCTTCAGTTTCCCTTGCTGACCAGCAGAACCAAATCTGAGTCATATCCTTACTCTTTAATTTGCCTGATTTTAGAGTSGCCTTTGGACTTTTTCCAGAGCACAGCTCCTAAACAGATTTTTATGAGAAACTCTTTCCAAGAGAAAACAAGCAACATTGGCTGATAAAAAAATTACTCAGTTTAAGTCTTTATAATGTGACAGCAAAAAGTAATGGAATTAGACAATGTTGCCTTTTATGAATGAAAATTATGTTACATACTTATTACAGTATCCAAAATATCTAAATAAATTATTAGCAATCATGTCTTGAAATTAATATTACTGATATTAACAACAAGCAACCTAAGGAAGGTCCTTATTTGACACAAATTGAAAATATTATAAGTGCAATGAAGTAAAAAATATTAGGATATTACTGTCCTGATGATCTGAAAATTAAATTTGAACAGATCTGACAGCATCTTTTTTCTGCATAGGTCTTGACGAATCACGCTTTCAAACTTTCACAGTTTACTTCCGTTTTAATGGGAGCATTAATAAATTTTATAATTCATAGAAATGTCTGGAGAACTGGGAGGTCACTTCTAGACAGGGTAAGATAAGTTTATGTGATAGCAGCTGTTATCCTGAAACCAAGACAAATATTTTAAAATGAGAAAASTTATTTAAGAGGTGATATGTATGTTGAGTTTAGAGCTAGAGAGGTGCTGAAAGAGGAAGTTTATACCAAACTTTATATGATATATGGTAGTGAATCTCTTTCAAACATGTGAAAAGTGTATGGGTCCTTAAATAATTTCRTAAGCATTAACCCTCAAAGTCTGTTGCTTAGAATAATGGGGTCCCCATAAGCATGAGGAAGAAGATATAGTTGACAGAAGAGGTAAAACTTGTAAGATCATGCAAATTGCTGCTCCCAAGGACACATTAAAGAAAGGTTACTAGATCTGAAGATATTTCTTAGTCATCCATTAATTTTCCCATTATCCTTCTTCACTGTATCAAGGAAATATTGTGCTGACTAATTGGGCATGCAAGGAGGGCAATGGTACTCAGAGATATTCCAAACACTTTCTGGAGGCATAGTTTAAAGGAGGAAAATTCTCACATTAAATACTTAGAAAGAATTGATCCTAGTCTGAATTCAACTGTGGTGCAAAGATTACAGATTTGAACTTGCAGTGGATGTGGAAAACATTGAGAAAAACCTTATCATTCTTAAATAATTTTGATATATACCTAACACTACTAATATATGCCATATTATTGGCGGGGGAGGGTTTTGTGTGTATGATATTATGTAGTACCTTAAACTAGTCAGATCTTCAAGAAAATGACTCATTATCTGGTCCACAACACCATTTCCCTGATGCTTGAAAACTTTCTAACACAGAAAAATTTCTGTTCCTGGCCAGATGATATCCATTTTATTCAAATGCTTTGYGATTCCTCCCTCCTTTTCTAGTTGACTTTAAATTGTTTAGTGCTGAAAAACTTTGTAAGCCTTCTCTCAATTATTACATGCATCATCTGCCCATTTTATTTCACAACTCCATTTCAATACATTTTGTTTAATACACATGATCAAGTTGGTAAAAGATATTGTAGCCAAAATTCTCTAAGTAGTATTTTGTCCAGTAGCACACAGTTTCCCACATAAAATACYTAAAATCACATCCACTTTTTCATAGGTCCATCATAATGTCAGTTTTTAATATCACAGAAAGCTGCTATTATATTGGACTTTTTTATTTCTAGGTAATTGACAATTGATAACTTTTCAGTTAATATATGAAAAATATTATTATCAGTTCCTCTTCATAAGGTTTCATGTTTCAGTTAAATGCCAACCCATTTCTATTACTCTAGTCATCCAGATCATCATATACTTTCTGCATGATATGCAAATTGTCTTTCCTATTTACTTGCCTCTTAATTTTGTATGATGAGCATCTTTCATCAAGAGTTTATTTTGTGCTAAATTCATTAACGTAAATGTTAAAGATCTGCTAGGTGACTCCTTGAGGAATTTTGCTACTGGCCTTCTTCTAGTCTGATATTTTCATGTTTTATTATAATTTTTAGTAATTTTTCTTTTTTGGCACATATTTTTTATCACATCTTCTATGCTTTAAAATACAAAAAAAAAAAAAAAAGGCAGGAAATAAGTCTCCATCTGGGCTTTTAAGTCCAGTTGACTTGGGTACCTAGGTCCCCTAATAATTCTAATTTTGAGACACTAATTTTTAGTTTCAGAATGAGTTTTTGCTTATGTTTCCATGTTAAACCATAAAAGTTTGATGTAAATTTGTAAAATCATCACTTATATGATCCTTAAAATTTACCAAATATAAAATGGAAAATAGCATAATGTCTTTCAGGCATCAGATGTATGTGAGATACTTCTTAATCCATCACATTTTGTTCTCAAAGTACATGCATTAATCAATATAACTATTTTGCTATATAACGCTGCTAAATTCAGAATCTTTTTATGGGCAATGAGGAAACAGGCATTTGTTTTAGCATTATTGACATCTTAATATTCTGATTGAATAAATTTTATTATAGAAAAAAGAATTAATGTCTATATGCAGAGCAGCTTCAATGATAAAACAGAATAATATCAATAAGATTCCAATTATTACTCACAATTGTTTTCTACCCCTTATTCTGGTGCTATGTGCACCCTATGGTCACAAGGTTTYTAAGATCACAAGGTTTTTAAGGTCGCAATATTTTAAGAAACYATGGTGCTATGGAACACAAAAAGAAAACAACAGCCACAGTCCCCCTCCAACTAGAGCTAAACCAAGTAAAGTCAATCTCTAAATTGGAGAGCAGTTTAGGAGGAGCAAACTTGGCAAAACTCAGTAGCAAGTCCTTGCAGCACAGWATTCAGACTGTGGCCTGTTACTAGCCAGGGCTACAAGATTCCTTAYGTTTATGATAACAAGTGTCATAAAAAGAGCATAAAAACTGTAACCAGAACTCCTCACTTAACTCCTCGCTTCTCAGTTTAAATATTTAGACCTATCTAATGATTCCAGATGRATTCAGGAAAGCCTATGGAATGAATCCAGATTATTCCAGGTCTTCGAGACAACCTACATTTTTCAGAGCTGGTCATTTACCTTCTGTTTGATCCTCCTTCTCCCTCCCCCCTCAACTGATGCCCTTGGGTGTATTGTGGGAATGAATGAGTAAAAATCAGKTAAAATTTGCCAGACTCTGATTATGGAGCATTCTGAATCCCCAGAATAAAATCTATTTGTGGTAAAAATCKGTTGTCTTAAATTCATGATGGTGCTTTGATTTTAATTTTCTTCTACAGGACTTAAAAGAGAAAAGGCAATTTGCACCTCTTCTTTCAATCTGTGATCTTAAGTTAGTGCATTTTCTTAAGGATTACTCTGTTGCATGTAAGTTAATTCRATCAATGAATTATATCTAAACATAGCAACTTAAACACTTTTGATAGAGCTATAAACTATTTAAATAACATCATCTAAATTTCATTAATTTTTTAGTCCTCATTAATTCCTGATTTGAGTGTTTCAGATGTTTTTTCACAGTGCTGACATTTTAGAGTTGTCCTTATCATGACAGGTTTCTCATAAAGGCATAAAATACAAAGCCAAATATATCCTTGTTCTCATGTTGTGAAATATAAAATTTGCTGAAAAAGACTGAAAAAGTTTCTTACTTCCCTGTAGCTTGATTTCTCTTTGGTTGAAATGATTTTTAGAGAAACATATCTGAAATGTTAAATATTTATTTTCAACATTTATTTTGTGTAAAAACACCCTCAAACATTTGAACATAATAAACATTAGAGGAAAGCACAGACAGTTTTTCAGAAAATATTAAATGTTAAAATGAATTTCCCTGAAAATTGGAGTGTAACTGTGAACAAATGTTTTAGCATTTCCATATCTGCCAATCTCTTACATGGTCTGGTCCTTTAGGAGTTGAACAAATCTTTAACAGATTTAATAGAGTACTGGGGGAAAGAATGTGTGAACAAACTTGGAATGGATAAGACACAATTTCCATGTGATTTTTTTCAAGTAAATGTTTTATACATACTGTTTTGGTTGATAAGTATGGAACAGTTGCATATTTCTTGTTGGAATCTTGTTTGGTTTTCCAGTTTTAGATTTAGCAGCTATATATTTTCTTACCTATGTAATGCTTGATTTTTATTTTTTGTTTTTCAGAATTTGTGTTATAAAGTAATGTTTTAACTGTTACAATAAAACCTTATTTAAGGACAAGGGAGAAGCACATTTTGTATATAATTAAACCAAATAACTTATTAATATACCTGAAATGTTAYATCTAAACTTAATATGTAAACATTCAGAGTTTAGATCTAAAGTGTTACAGAAAAAAAAGAGCAATGCAGTTTGTTTTACACAGTTGTGGTTCCTATCCTTTTCCCCAGTGTTGTATTCAACCTCTCTAGGCCACTGTCACCCTAAGGTTTCTGTCCTCGTGGCTGTGGTGGCATGGTTGTCCACTCCTGGCCTACCTCACTGGGAGGACTGTGATGATGGTGTTGATTGTCCCTCACTCCATAATCCAYTTGGTGCCAATCCTCTTGCTAGCTAGCACTATTTTACACCTTTGCTTTRTCTTTGTCTGTAGCATACAGGTGACCTCTTAAACTGCTGTATATTTATTTATTTTACTTGTGTAAAATATTATTTCTTTGCTTTCTCTGCTACCCCTAAAAGTACTTCTGTCCAGCTGCAGGTCAATATTTCCTCTACAGGCAGGTGAACTGTTTGTGGGGTCTGCAGCCCAAACTGGGACCCATCACCTTCCATTCCACATGTACATCTCTGCACCAAATCCTATGTCTCTGCTTCTCAAGTCCTCTGCTGCCCTTYCAGGACTGTTTTTCTCTACATTGTCATTTTAATAAGAATCATGCTATTTTTTTTTTTTTTACAATGTACTCATTGTAATATCTCGTGCTGCCTAAAATAATTGCTAGTTCCTTTTAGGTGTAGAAAGCATTGTACCATATACAAGCAAACAAAAGTAAAGCAAATTAACCACAGACACATGTCSAATTAGAGAAAGTATTGTCACATCTAAGCCAAGTTACAGATTAAGATTTCAGACAGAGCAAGCCTGACAAACTTCAGTCTTGAGGCCTGCCCATCTTAGCACAACACTTAGGGCCTGCTAGTAGCAATGGAAATACAGCTTTTGGGCTGCACAGTCACATCACATTTCAGTAAATTATTCATTGAGGGTACTTAGTAACTTTTTATATCCTCATCAAGTTGAACCTGTGTATGGACATCTTCCCCTTCCTTTTGATTAAGAAACAATTTAAATCAACATAAAATTATATTAGATGCAAATCCTCTGATGCTGGCAGAAACCAGTTRAAGTACTAAAAAATAATTCTAATCACATTGACAGACAGCAGCACTTTCCAAGCACCTTAGTGAATGGAAGTGAAACATAAAAAAATGAATTTGGCACCCAGACCTCCTAGCTGCCTATTTAGCTTATTACCTTTACAATTTTCCACAGCATTTCCCCAATCTGATCAATAGGTGGTCATCAAAATGTATATCATACAACATACATCARCAAAGTGTKGCTAGCCAGAGATATGACCTGGCCCACCAGAGATRTGACTCCCCCTGGTGTGTAGCAGTRCTTCTTGGCTTTTTTGATGCACTCCATCTCCAAATTGTTCCTTTTCCTGGATGAAGATGGTACCCTGCACGTGTTGCAGATGGGCTGGGACATATCTGGGTCCACTGGTGGATAGATGGCTCTACTATATTAAGAGCTATTCCTGTCTCAYGTTCCAAAGTAAAAAATCTTGTTTGAGATTCTTGTTGAAGATCCCTTTAAGTTAGAAAAGCACTTKAATACCATTGACTACAGGCTTCAAATTTTGCCTTAACCATACAAGTTCACAGAATTATACATTGCATAAAAATTCATGTAATCAAACTGACATTTGGATTCTAGTAGTAGAAACAAAAATGAGCAATAATGTATGTGGATTATCATGACTCAAGTGCCAAATATTTCCTCCCTTYCTCTGTCTGTCTTTAGCTTATCATCTGTTTGGTGTTTCAGGTTCAGTTTGGTTTTATTGGAACACTGCACATTGTTCAAGGCTCTGCATGAGGACTTCACAAAATATTATGGGAGTTAGGAGCATCTGGCTGGTTTGGCTGAAACTCCCTAACAAGCTTAGTTACTCTGGGATGTAAAATAAAACGAGAAGCTGAAGCAAAAGATAATGTTAATGAGAAAACTTCTTGGCTTTTGCATCAGCAAAACAGAAATACAGCCAATTTCATATCTTTGAAAAGAGCTAATATATCTCAGTAAATAAGAAACAGCTATATATCATCTGTATAAAGAACTACCAACCAAAATATATATTTTGAATTTTCTTGAAAACCTATCATTTGTTCATCCTCTCATTGTAAAAAAAAAAAAAAAAAAAAAAAAATCATTCTAGTAAGTATTTTTAACCTGAATTCCAAGTTTTCAGGTTTTCAGGTTTTGAAGTTTTAAGTGAGAAACCTATAAGTAGACAGCCAGGGTACTGGTAGGTGTTTCAAACCCAAAGTGGACTTTACACTGCACTGTGGCAATCTCTGTGTCTATTTGCACATCAGCGTTGTCAGCCGGACTGGGGGAGGGTGGGTACCAGAAATTTTCTGCTGCTGTAACTCTCTAAGCATAATGTGTTCCTGGCAAGAGGACTCCTTCCTTCTTTCTGCCCTTCCACCTGTGTCCTGTGTATCTACAGTAAGCCAGGTTACCTTTGAGGTACTCAAGCAATGTGGAATATTAAATATTCCAATACACAATCAATCTCTGATGGAAACCTGAGAGATGCAGRCTGTCCTGTTTCTCAGTGGGGAAACAAATGAAATTCCTATCAGCTGTTGTTGTGAACATCATGTCCTGCTTACAAATCGAGTTATAGTCCTTTGGAAAAAGATTAATTAAATTTTTYCTTCTAGCTTTCTAGCAAAAATTAATTGTGGTAAGAAATTCTGRTAATTTTAATGACAAGCTGGTTGGGAATTTCTGAAGATTTTCACAAAATGTCTATAATATTTTTTGCCTATATGCATGACTGTGTGCTTTGACTGTTCAGTTGWAAAAAATCAGTTTGAACACAGAAAACTGAGTAGGGTTCAGTCATTATTTTCATCTCCCTGAAAGATGTCACTGATAGAGAAGAATGAAAATAAGTAAMACAAAAGACCAAAATATATCAGTGTCACTTGAAATCAGATTTGAATACRTGTTAGTCCTGTAACCTGTCAGCAGTAAGACAACAACATAAACCTGTATTGGCAAATCAACATAGTATAAGTGCTCAGACAAGAAAGAAGACTGTTACATCAAGCAAACATCTCCCCACGGGTACTGTATAGGTAATGATTTAYACCATAAAATATGAATTTTAATATACCTCTTCCATGAGGTTTATTATAATTAATGGCAACTGATCTTATCTGATGCTCTTTGAACTCTTGATCTCAGACACTCTCTATAATCATACACTTCACTGTTCAATTAAATGCTGTGATTTGTTTCATTTATTCAATGAAATTGTGATGAGAAAAATGGAAATTGCCTTGACTTGACCCATGTAGCACTCTTAAGATATGTGAATCATGAAGCTCCACCTGGAATAGTCTCTAGAACATAACAGGACAAGGGACATGGGCAGGGGAACTAAAAGGAGAGCTTTCTTCAGGAAATGTRAGGACTAATACTCCTGAGCTAGCTAGTCCATATTTTATTACAGTATTTTTTACAGTGTTAAAAACTCTTTTRATGCATTTTTATACATGCCTCTTTTATAGAAAAAAAAAATCAGAGTTGCTATAGCCACTTTCAGGTAAGTTCTTTCATGGCCTTGTCACCCTTCTCAGAAGCATTTATTTCATACTGTCACATTTTGACGAATGCTCAGYGCACAGTTGCAATGCAAATGAGGCAGTGCTGTTGGTTTCTGATAGCACAATAATACTTCACTCTGAACATGAAYTTGTTTGCATTTTTCCTACCAGTTGCTCATTGAGCAGAAGTGAGTTTTATGCATTTTCCTAGATCCTCTCTGAAAAATGTCAGGTAATATCATTTTCTAAAGCACACAAGCCCTTTTTTTTTTATTTCCCAGTGGTGAGAGATATTTGGAGCCCATTGACACTAAATGTCATTATTATCCTGTACCTTTACACAAATCTTATGTAGATATCTCAAATTCCCCAGCTGCCTCTGGTACCAGACTAATCCAAGTAGATTCATTGCTCTGCAGGAGTGTCTGTTTCTCTAATCACTTCATTTTAAAAGTATTCCATTAATAGACAAACAAGTCCTTTATGAAAGCATTTACTAGCATAATTCTTGTAATATTTTATCCTAATAGAAATGAAGCATTTACCCCTATTTTCTTTTTCTGCCTCCTAGGCCAGTTTGATTCTTGTTTTCTTACATCTTACAGAATTCAGGGAGGCTTCAGGGAGGCTGCAGTAGGTTAAAAGTCTACAAAACTATCAGCTGGTTCTCCATTAYTTTGGACTTTTTAGAGCAAGAGACTTGTAAGATGTTTTTTTGCCTACAGAGCTGCAAACAGACTACRTGTTTCTGCCAAAATATCCAAGAGAGCCTCAGTGAGTTCTGGTCTGACTGTCCTCAGGGAGCAGAGGGAGGAACCCTGYTGCCTTCCTTGCAAATGCAGATAAAGACCACAGATGTAGGTCACACACAAAAGGCAGAACTTAATCACTGTTCTTCCTTGTAAACATGGTTTAARTCTCAGCAGTGGCTTTTTGGCACTTGAAATAGTCTTTAAGAAATGTTAAGCTCTTTAATTAGTTCTTTCTTCAGCTAGGATATTATGTCCTTATATCTCAGATTTTCCAGCTTTTCTCAGACTGTGCATGCTCTTCTGAAGGAAGCAAAGCTGCAACTCAAATAGAACACAACTTGGGCTGATGCTTACAGCAAAAAACTTTGCTGTGATTTCTTTAACTAAAAATTGTGTGAGGATAAATCCAGCCCTTCTTCAATCAGTGGCTCCTGGGGCAACAGAGGAGTCTGAGAGTGCCCTAGAAAGGTTTTATAACAAATGCCAAAGCTGGCTTTGAACATGGAGACATCTTACCAAGGCATTTTACCTTTAGATTAATTTTATGGAGCAGTTGCTCTAAGGAGGAATAACATGAGCCTAGTCTAGTCAAAACTTCAACTCATGCAATTTGTAGTCATAGCCCTTCCAACAGAGTGTGAAGAAAGGAAAACTTAGAAGTAAGAAGTGCTCTGTGCATTCTTTTCTGAGCGGTCTGTACATCAGAAAAGGCCTGAACAGGATCAGAAGCCATTGAAAAATTCYTGTTGTCACATATCACAGTGAAATAAGATTATTCTTGATATGATGAAACATGKTTTTTTACAGTCAGTTGAAAGGAGACTGTAATCATGCAGACTATATTTACATTGTCATTTATTTGACTCCTAATTTTGCATTTGCATCTTGTCCCTTTGCCCCCACCCCAACATCAACACTCTCTACATGTTTGGATACATTTGGATTTTTAATTGGTGCTTACCAGTGTCTTCTTGAATGAGGAAACTCATATGTTTATAGATTCATTACACTATTCTACACTTGCATGGAAAATTAGTAGGCATATTATAACTTGTATAAGTATTGATAATACAGCTATGACTCTTGTAGACTCCGTTCTATTTCATCTGTTTGCAGTCTTTCAAAGCTATATRACAAGCTATGCACTTTCTCAGTAGTCATGCCTTCCTCAGTACTGGCAGGTTAGTGGGAAAGGCCACAGCTTGTGACCCATGAAACAGCCTTCTCATTCCCTGGCTAGACACACATCTAYCAGATTTTTCACATACACATATACATACAGCCAATGCAAGATGGCTCAACTCCTTTTGAACATTTGCAAAGAACRTGAAAATTCTTACTCAGTATTCAGGAAACTTTCTGTGCATTTGYTGTACCTGCAACATTCATAAGAGGTGTCATTCTAAATGTGAATTAGCATTGATTCAAATTAGAAAAGTTGAAGATAGTTCCTTGCAGGCCTTGGATCCAAAATTACTGTTCAGACCTCACAGTCACTGTCTCCCTGTGAGCCACCACTGAGACTTTCTGTGCAGATGCTGTCTGCAGCAYCAGACTGCTGCATGCATCATTATTGAACACACTCAAATAGATACTTGAATTGCTGGATGCCATAAAGGGAAAGTATGGGGCATCAAATGCTCTCTTCTATACACACAAGTCTGTTTAAAACTTCTCTAGAACAATGGGCAGCCTCTGCCTGTATACAAGGGTCAAGCAGCACCAGCAACACCTCTTATCCTAGCCTTCCTTTTGACCTAATCATCCACCCCTTTCTTAGCAGAATGAAGCTGACAAGCATCTAAGGATGACAAATACGTGGTTTGTTTGATAAACAACACTTGCCCAGCCAGGCATTTCTTGCAGATTGAGGAACTGAAAAAATTTGATCAGTAGTAAGTACTTTTTTGTTTGACATGAACCAGTTCTTTCCCTCTCCTAGATATTTTGGTACAGCTCCAGCTCTTGTTTCTCCCTGACCACTCTCAGCAACACACCCCTTTCAAAATCAACAGTATATTTCCCCCAGCAAAGATGTCCAAACTCTATTGTTCAGGCCTCACCTTTCTATACAGTAGGAAACACGACCTTGGGCAGACAATGGTACTTAAAGGAGGAGKGAAAGAGTGAGATTTGCATCTATATGTTTTTATAGGGAATGACTTGTAATAATTGGATAATTTAKCTTATGAGTGTTATTATAAGTGAAACTATGCTAATAATAATTCATTGATTAAACCCCCAAGACCATAACTGGACTAACCACATATTCCTGGCTTCACATTAAGGAGTGTTTTTGTAGTMCAACTGAATTGCCTACCATATTGATCTGGAGCCAGTTCCTGTGGAATGGCTGTTCAAATATATATTCAACARCTCGTGGGGAATACAAGTACCATAAGCTTTAATTTTCAATGCAATAATTAGCTCCTTGCCATCTGCAGATTGCCCCAATGAAATCTACACTGTGCAAGACTATTTTTAAATATCCTCACCATATCCTTGGCAAGGTCCTAGGACATCCTCACGTTTTATTTATACCCAGTGAGGCCCTCCACTACYTAACACAGAAACTGTCATTAAACTGTTACATTCAGTACTCAGACTAAACTTTTTGCACCTGCAGTTGAGACAGGATGAATGCTGTGAAGCTGAAAGAAGAGAAGGCAGAGTAGACACCAACACTGTGCATCKTCAGAAGAGTGTGCATTGTTTTCACATTCCACTGAAAACAGTGACTTGCAGTAATCAGCCTGAACACATTCCCCTAGTCCTGACATGAAGCTCAGTAAACAGCTGCTTTCAAAGGAATTCAAGTTTCAAGAGAGCCATGAGACTCTACATCATCTACTAATGACTATTGCTGTGAATTTTACTTTATTCCAGCAATTGGCTGATGGATGGCATAATACAGCTCTTACARTTCTAAGGGGAATTTCAACAAAGGGCTATTTCTTAGAATAGCAGTTTATTGTAAAGAAAAGGTCCTGAAAATGGAGACAAAAGGCAGAMTTTTAATCAAAGYACTAATGTGGGCTGTCAGTGATGAAGCTCTTATCATTCCACCACAAGCAGTGTATGGCACTCAAAGAGAGATTCTGTACAACAGTAATAGAGGCTTTTAAATCATTATTTGTACTTTAAACATAGGGAGATATTTGATTGCTTCACAAAATGTTACTCGGAAAGGAAAATAACTGTGAAGATGAGTTCTGACCTATTTTTTTTTTTTTTCTGGACACTAGAGGCTGTGGCTATCTCTTACTAAAAGCAAATCCAGTAGTTCAAGCCCAGTTAATTTAAATTATGTCYGTGAGAAGCATTCTAATTAGCCACAATGTCACTGTTCCAGCAACATGGGTATATCTCTATAATGGAAAATAATATGCAAGGAGAGTGTCTGATCTGGTAGGGGGGCTTAGAATAATGGACTTAGAATATCAAGACCAAAAAATGCAGGCAAGTAGGGGTCAGCCCAAGGGAACCATAACCACCTATGGTGATACTTAAAGGTGAAGAAATACCTAACACATCTGTCTGAAGCATAGGGATAGAAGGTTTTCACTGGCTCCTTATGAATTAGATTATGAACTAAAAGAGAGATTATTGTAGCTTTACTGCAGAATTAAATAATTTGTAGCTATTAAAATAAGATGCCATAAAAKGTTTGCCATAGCAAGAAATTCAGCTGCAGTCCTCTGGTCACTTTCACTTGGAGGGAAACCTTTTTCGTAGAGTGTTTTGTCTGGTTGGGGTTTTTTTTTAGTCCAAAACACTATAGAAGTCCAAGAAATTCCACAATGGAGTTCATTTAATTTGATAGTGAGTGGTGTTCCCTGAAGGTCATGTTACAGAGAAAGTATTTAAGCTGTTGCTTCATTTTTAATTTTTATTACCTTAGGGCTTCAAGCTGTTCTAGTCACAGGTGCTGATTTTGGCTATGCAGAGAAAAAGCTGAATGATGCTTGGAAGTTATTTATTAATTTATTTATGCATTCATTAATTTCATTCCAGTTGGATAGGAAAGGAATGAAATATTTGTAATTAACTGCAGGATTCTGCTTCTTTTGTTCTGACATCTTGTGATAAAATTTCAYAGAGCTCTTGGTTATATGGAGGAATACTGTATCTAGTTGAACTCCAAGGGCAACATTGGCAATCCTGTACAGAGCTGAAAAAGAGTCCAAGCATTTTGCATGTAGGAACATGGGAGTCAGGATGCTGTTTCACACAAATGGAATTGCACAGGGTCAACAAAAGTGACATGGAGTGCGCTGATATATCAACAAAATTATTGAYCCCCACAAAATATCCCAAATAATATGGATTAATATTGAATAAGGCAAAATATAACTTCATAAGATTATTTTGCACCACGAGAGCTGTTACTTTTAGTTACAGCATCTAATTTCATCAACAAAAAAAACATGAAAATGAGGATTTAGTTGCATAACAGCAAGATTCCATTGTTTGCATGCAGAATATAAAACWATGGTTTTTATTCTGGGCAAAATTTGATTAAAAATCCATAAGGTAAAATGGATGACAYTGAGCTTGAATTCTTTTCAGAATCCTTGATTTTATTTAAGGAAAAATAAGCAACTTAGTTTTGCATGAATTTGCAAAACAGTTAGTTTTTAATGTCTGTGTCTTGGGAACTTTGTAACTAGTAAATATCTTAAAATGCATCAAAGACATTGGAAGTGCTCAGAAAGATGAAGCTTTGGCCTAATATTAATTTCCTCTGTATTCACTGTCATAAAAATGAAAATAAATGTACTTGAAAACATTGCTACAAAATACGAAAGACTCAAATGTTGACATAGATTGTTTCCATTCAGTCTAAACTTGTTTTTAATATTACTGTATTTCAAGAACCAGAGAAAGTAATTTGAATTTTAATGCAAACACAACCAGTCTATGAGTTTATTAGACTCACTTTGCCTGTAATGTTTTAACGTCTATTTCAAATTTTATGCTTTGAATGATTACTTTGCCTTACATGTGAAGTGGAAATTCAGATTTTTTTTCTGTTTTAATGTTACTTTAAGTGCCATCCCCTCCTGCTAAGATCGTAAATTATTTGAGGAGGTGAAGAGCATGATTACAACAGTTTTTTGTCATCACATAAATATTCCAAGAAGCAGGGCTGCATATTTATATCAGTATTTAAAAGCAAGATCACATGACAGGGATGTGCTAACYTGAAAATAAAGTAGAAAATAGTTCTTACACAGATCACACATATTTAAGTGGTGTTAGCTCCAATTTTCTAGTAGAATGGATCAGATCAATCCCCTTTCCTAGTCACATAAAATCATAGGACTTCTGTCTCTGAGGCTCAAGACTCTCTTCTTCAAGATGTCCAAGAGCTAAAAGAGTCTGGGGAAAAAAAAATTGCCTTTTGAGTATGAAGGACAACAAAATCATTTTGCTGGGTGAAAGATAAAGACTATACACTGGCGAATACTGAACACTGGTACCAAAGCATACTGTTTTTACCCTTCCTCACTTACTGCCCTGCTAATTGTACTACTGCCTTCCATTCCCATCCCTGATGATTTATGCTGTTTGCTGATGGGCTTCCAAAACATATCACCTTTTACTTTCACTACGCATTCTGTTTGACATAATTATTTACTTTCCACATTCACCTGCAGTGCCATAGAGATCAGTGTTATAGTTCTCTCCTGCCCACCAGGTATCAGCCAGCATTCTTCCTGTGCCTACTTCTCCCCCCACCATGCTACTTCCAGCAGCCCTGCCTTGCCTTGCTTCTCTGCCCATCCCACCTCAACATCTTGTTCCCTCATCTCTGGGGCCATTTTCCCTACAACTTCTTCCCCCTGTATTCTCAACACCCAAATCTTGAATCCCATTGCTGACAAGTGGTGTCTCTGAGAGGACCAGTGCTATTTGCTATCTTCATTAATGATACAGAAGAAGGGATYGAGTGCACCCTCAGCAYRTGGTGTGGTTGCCAAAACCAGTGGATGGGATRCCATCCAGAGGGATCTGGACAAGCTYRAGGAGTGCATTGGTGGGAATCTCCTGTTGTTTAATATGACCAAGTGCAAGGTGCTGCAGCTGGGTCAGGGCAACCCCTGYATYAACTGAAAGCTGGGGGAGGGACAGATCCAGAGCAACCCTACCAAGAAAGACTTGGGGTGCATGAGGGACTGGACATGAGCAGGCAAAGTGCCCTCCCARCMCAGAAAGGCAATTGTATCCTGGSCTGCATCAAAAGCACGTGTCAGTAAGGCAAGGGARGGGATTCTTCCCCATTCCTCCACTCTCATGATACTCCACCTGGAGCCTCCAGGAAAGGCTGAGAGAATTAGGATTGTTCAGACTGGAAAAAGAAAGCTTCAGAGYGACCTAATTGTGCCCTTYGAGTAMCTGAAGGGAATTTACAAGAAAGATGGAGAGAGACTGTTTACAAGAGCATGTAGTGATAGGACGAGGGGAAATGGCTTCAAACTGAGAGTAAGTTTATATTAGACACGATAAAGAACTTCTTTACTGTGACGCTGCTGAAGCACTCGCACAGGTTGCCCAAGAGAACTTGTTGATGCCCCATCCCTAGACGTGTTCAAGGCCAGGTTGGATGGAATTGAAATAACCTGGTCTAGTGAAAGTTGTCCCTGCCCACAGCATGGAAGGTTGTAACTAGATGATCTTTAAGGTTTCTTCCAACTCAAACTATTCTATGATTCTATGATTSTTTATTTGTTATTTCTCTTCCTCCGGTTCTCAGAGGTTTTTTTTATTCCGTAAGAGTTTATAATTTTTCTAGTAACATAGGCTGATTTCTTTTAAATGCAATATATTCTCCTCTTTTAGGTAAATATTCTTTCCTTGGAAGATTTCCCTCTCCGAGCCACAGACATTGTATTCCAAAGCCCRGTGTATTTTTCCTAGCTGGGTCTGAATTTCTCTGGTCTGTACTAAGAGCCTCAAAAAATGGGTCAAATTTCATTCAGGTATTTTTATCTATCTTATGTTCAGACCTTAAACTGGGTCCAAAAATGCTTTGAGTCCTCGACGGTTTTWGCAAAAAGTACTCTTATTTATGTTACTGCATATGCTGAACTACTAGTTTGGATTATCAAATCCTTTTTGTGTGTGACTCAATATTCCTCAAGACAGGTACATTATCTCAATTGAACTTAAAGCATAAGAGTAATAAAATCAACTTTGAGATGAAACAATACATGACAAGGTTTTTTTATTATTATTTGTTGGGGTTTTTTTCCTCATGCAGAATTAACAGCATGGGAAGGAGATGCAAGGAGATGTAATACAACACTGTGTCACTTTAAACTTTGATTAAATAAAGAGAAAAATAGATAATAATGTGAAAGTATGGTAGTGAGGATAAAACTAGAAATTATTGTGATAAAATTAATTGTAAGTGGCCTATTAAGTATTTGTGTSATTGTGCTCTTTGCAAGCAAACTTTGCAAGCTTTCATTCAACAAACAAGYCAAGCTTTGTACTGTGGCAGGAGATCACTTAATAAACACTCCAAGAAGGCTTTGATATGAACTGCAGAAATCTCCACCATCTTCAGCCATAAAAGATAATATGTTGTCTCTGTAAATATACCTTGTGTAATAGCAACTACTTCACAAATATTCACTAAGGGTAGCATTTCTAAATATAACGTTCTTCCTATATTTGGAATTACTAATCTAAACCTATAGAAAAGGTTTTTGAAAATTTTCACTTATATGGACTCTTGACTCCCTGAGTAAAAAGCAGGAGACACTTTACTTGATTTACTTAAATCTAGATTGGACAAATTCATGGTAAACGCTATCAGGAAAATTAGCAAGTGACTAAATGTATGTTTATGTGTATTTGTATGTATGAATGCATTCATTCTTGAATGTGAGCATGTATGTCCAGTTTTTCAATTTTTTTCCACTTATTTCTGTGCTATTTCTAGCTCATCAAAATAGATAACTTTTTTTTAGGGAGATGAAAAAATGTAATATATTTTAACATAATCTCACTCATWATCTCATAGTTATAGGGGAGTTTCATCATAAACTCTTTCAGAAAAACAGGAGAAATAAATATATGACAACAATCTGAGAAACACTAACGGAAATGAACTAGTTAAAAGTTCTGAAAATAAATGAAAGCAATTATTATGCCAAATGTGTTGCTCTTTGCAATTTCTTCATATTAGTTTTATAATCTAKATATTAAAATATATTTTCTTCCATTGTTGTTTATTTGGAAGGGTGAGGTGCTTATTTTGKTATTGCTGTGGTTTTTTTAATTAGCATTTTTCACTGTCTGCAACTTTGGCTTGTGCACTGGGCACTTACTACATTTTAAATTCCACCCACACACTCTTGTATTTCTAAGTACGTGAGTCTGATGATTCTGTCACTGGGAAATGTTTAGTTTCATTTAAAAAAAATCAATTAGTTGAGCCTTGTACTTATGGTGAACTTCTGTCACATCTTTTGACTTGGAGGAATTGGATTGTAAAATGCCTTCCAGCTCCTTATATGACACCTTGACTAGACTTTTATTCTAACATCTATCAGTAATAATAAACTGAATTTATGCTTAATTAGTCATGACATTTTATCCAATCTGGACAGAAACAACTGTTTAGCTATCTCCAAAGAGTGACTGTTGAGAGCTTTGGGTTGATCTGAGAGACCTAGCATGAAGTACCCAGGGAGATCTTATTGCAGGGTTTCAATACTTAAAGAGGGCTTATAAGAAAGATGGGGATAGAGTTTTTGATAGGAACTGTAGTGGTAAAACAAGAGGTACAAGTTTTAAGCTAAAAATTTTTTACAATGAGTGTGATGAARCACTGGCAGAATTTGTCAAAAGAGGTTGAGAATGGCCCATCCTTGGAAACATTCAAGGTCTAGTGAAAGAGATCTCTGCTCATTGCAGAAACAATTTTTAATGGTCCCTTGCAACCCAAATCATTCTAAGATTCTACAGTTCTAAGAGTAAAACCTAGTTACTTCAAATTTATGTGCTTCTAAGATAGCTTTGTGCTGAAGTGAGTCATAAAAAGGCCACCTGAGACCTCACCAGTGAGGGGAAATATCTCAGCTGTCCTGYATCAGAGACTGCCACCAAGCCTGAGAAAAGTATTGACTTACTCACTACACCTCTGAATAAGGAAGGAGAAACTCTGTTCACCATGGGTAGAAGAAAATCAATAGCTTTCTGTTCTTGCTGTGATATCTTAGATGTCTTGAGGAGAAAGGATTTCTTGTTTATTTTCCTGTATTAGAAGCCAGAGCGAAAATAGATAGTCAATMTGAAACCTCTTACATATAACCAGTGCAGAGTATGATACATATAGATAAACTCAGGCATTTGCTGTCACTTGGGATGCCAGTGGTTTCCTGCCTGTCCTCTATCTGATGCATCACTAACAGATATGGAGAAAGGAATGAGTACCATAATCTAACTCTAATGACATCCTCAAGTTCCGTGAAACAAAGCAACAGAAAATCTGAAAAGACAGCAGAGCATAAAAGACCATGCTCCTCCCATTGTTTGGAAATTTTAGGATCTCTTTTGCCCTGCTTTTGTTCAGATTAGGCCCAGTATAGTTTGAGTTGAAAGAGTCTTTTTAATATACATCTAGTCCAGCTCCTCTGTAACTTCAACTAGATCTRTTRACTAAATATCTAATAAAWATATATATATATCAGCTTATATACAATATAAAATATAAAAATTATAATCTATGAAATAAAATACAGTGGAACATCAGAAAAAAAGTAAACATAATCATATGAGCAAGTTGGTGACAGAGAATGTTACAGGTTGCTGAGTTTGYATGAATGTTTTTTAAGATATCTTGAGTTCAGGGACCATTTATTGTATGGCATGCAAGCTTAATTAAGATTMCTTTGCCTCTTCCTTTCCTCTTGTGGAATGTATAGTTTTAAATAATAAAATGTTATTTCATTATTACTGGTTCCTATCAACATATTTAGCATTTCTCACATCACATACACAAAAAATCCTGCAGAATCTCAGCTTTTGTTATCTCCCTTCTACTTTTGTATTGTCTTAGAAAACATACAAATTCAGCAGATATATAAGAAATAATTAAACAGAACCCTGGATTTCAGTCCCAAGGGCTCTGTACAGTGTCTAAAAATATTTTATTCCAGTCCAAACAAGAACTACTGCRCTAATCCCCCTGAAATGCAGCATTTATTACTTACCTGGTAGGTGCGAAGCATTGCATGCTAAACCAATTATCTCCCCCTCCTTCTCTCCACCTCCCGCTTTGTTCAGGCAAAGTAGAAGAGGGGAAGGAGGAGATAATCCTCTTCAAATGGAGCATTTATTACTATWGATGTAGGCCCAAAGTGCTGCTTGCTAAGTGGGAGTTAGCACAGGAGCATCTGCTTATACCAGGGATAAATGCCATTGTAAAGAAAATAAAGCTTCTTACTAATCTGACCACTGCTTTCTTGAGAAGGTTTAGGACTTTTTACTGCTCTTTACAATAGTTCCTGATATTCCAGACAAATCTTTACTATCAGAATATTGATAATAGAAAATTTGGRTAACAGTTACAATTAGAGTGGTTGKAAAGCAMAGTTGTGAGGGTTTTTTCCTTTGAACTTTTCTTTTTTTCTTTTTTTTTYAATTTTAAGCTTTCAGAGTTAGGTCTGCCAAAAATATCTATCTGTTGGCAGAGATTAGAGTTGGATGGTTTTTTCTCATTATATCATTTCAAGAACATSAATTCTACTTTCTGTTTCACAGACAACGGCCTTTGTCATTCTCCATTGTTGTGTTTGCGAACATATTCTCAACCCCTATCAAGTCCATTTGTTTAGAAGAAAAAACACACTTGGCCCTAAAGATCCAATGTAAAGCTTAACAAAAAAAAAAAAAATTTTTGTTTCTCTGAAAGAGAATTTTCTGCACAGGGCTTATGTTTTAGAGATTTATGATATATTGTACAGCCACTTAAAGAATACTCTCTAGGGACATAGAATGAACCACAAACTTCTGGTTCTCTGGGTGTAACCAAGTTACAATCATACGTTCAGACTTACTTCATCAAATTCAGAGCATGCACAGATCAATAAAAGTTTGTGGCGTTCATGATGATTTTGAAAATGACAGAATCTCCCAACTTGTTTTGCGGTCTAGAGCATMTCAGAAGTTTTGGCATATTTCATTCAAAGTAGAGAACAAAAGAACAAGAGAATGAGCTGAGAAATRAATACTGAAGCCTAAGTATGTAAACAGGTGTGGTCTTCTAAAACAGTTTAACTCTTACTGCTGTTTTTTCTCTCAAATATATGGCTACCCCTTTAAGGCTCCAGCTTCTTYAGCAGTTTGTTACTCCCAGCCCAGGTGGTTACTACAGATCTGCTGAAGGAGTTTTTCTTGTGAGGCATTTCAATCAGAATTAGCTGTGTCAGTTCATGGCCATGGCAATCTGAGTCATCCTAAACCAACCTTGCTCATGCCCYTCCTCTGGATCCTACCATGCAGTTCTCTCTGCCCTGGTGTCACCACTGGTTTTACTCTGCACTTATCCTGAACTAGTTTGGTTTAACAGAATTTAAAGATAAAGGAAAATGATATCACACAAATATTGAGTAACAACACAAGGACAGAGAACACTCATGTGGCCAYGGGGCAAGAGACAGAAAGGGACTCTAGTGGCTCCCATTTTTCAGTCAGTCTTCTTTTGTATGTGACTTAAGCCTAATTTACTGAAACAGAGCAATCATTAGAGTCTTAGTCAGCAGAATAACAGTTCACCAATTTCCTCCAGGAACAGAGCAATTACAGAGTGAASAAAGTAGTGGCTGTAGAAACAGTGACCTCTGGAACTGGAAGAGAAGTGCAGTAAGCCTGCCCTCTTTCCYGGATCAGACAGAATAACAATTATGATAACACCAAAGGCTGTGTTTTGCAATTATAATATTTATATCTAGACATGAAAGAGCAGTGGCAAAATGTTCTAATAAAAATTGATCCTTGAAGCAAAGAGGTTGATGATTCTGTGGAAGAAACTTTGAGGAACATAGCTGATAAATGTAATGCATTGGTCATGTATCCTCATGCATTTCATTGAGTCCTAAAATTTCCTGCAAGATATTCAGTATATCTGTTTTGCCAGAAAAATTCTTCAAGGAAGATGGTATCATTCTATATGTTCTTCTGCAAATTAAGCTGCAGGAGCAGGTTTGCCAAWTAGGGAATTGGTACAGTGTCTGATAGGCACTTAACCTTGTCTTTATACAGAAAGTTTAAGGACAAAATCCCAATGTGTCTACTCCTATTTTTAACAGTCATTCAGATGTTTAAATTCAAACAGCACAGCAGGTGTTTCCAGAATAAGAAGAAACAAGGAAAAAGAAAATTGCTACACAGACAGTATTTCCTTGTACTTATGCCAGTTGGCAATGTAGATACTTTGTTAGACTGACATTGATTAAATCACTCTCTTGGGCAGAACCTTTGATATTTTGTACTTTCCGTATCTCTCTTAACTGTGAAAACTTATGCGTTAGACTTGCTTTTAGTATCTTTCTTCTGAGAGAATTTCTAATTCATTTGCAGCACTATCAGCTTCTCAAGGTTCATGTTTGCCTTTATATTCAGCCATTGGTGACATACTGCAGAAGAGAATTGAGGATAAATAGCATGCCTAGTACTGAAGTGCCTGAACACCCATTTTATTCCAGAAATGCTGTTACTCTCTCTCTGTGTCCTTTTATTCAGTTCTGAGAAAAACCTCCTCCAAGCTAATTTATGTTTGCACAAATTTGTTTTGTACAATACAGAATGTTCTTGAAAAAAATATTTATCCAAAGTGTGCTTCTCTGAAAAACCAAAACATTCAAGAAGCTAGCCTGGTTAATGCAGAAGTAGGTTAGGATACATGCAATTGCACTTATAATGCAAATACACATCTAGATTTTATGTATAGGACCATAAGCTCTGCATTTTCTGGGTCATAGGCTCTGCTTGAATGACAAGGTGATTCAGTGCTGAGAGGATACTGTTTGAATTCTTTATTCTTTACTTGCTTTTAAAAAAAAAAAATCAACAGACTAGATATTTTTCCTGTGAATATTTGGTAACTGAGTATTGTTCATTAGGCTTTGAGTAGAAGTTTTTTGGATCTATATATTTAATTAGTGTATTATTTGGTATTTTTTCACTCACTATTCTCTTGGAATGAATTTGTCGGGCAGTAAAAGAACAGAAACAGCATAAGATCAGTTGAACTGCACAGCCAATGTAAGCTATCTGTCATCTCTGCATAACACATTCASAACATTCAGAAAATACTTATGAATTCTAATTATGCTAACAGCCAATCTGYATGCCTTATAAATGTTTCTCAAATTAATGAAAAACTAACATTTGTCAAACTCTTCTTTGATGAGTGTTATTCAGCTTGTACTTGTTTCTTCTCCAGCCTGTGATTTTTCCTTGCCTGTCATGGGAAAAGGAAATAGCTATGAGATCAGCACAAAATAATTGAGGATGCAAGAKGATCTTGTTATATAACTGCATTTAACATCTGTGTTGGTAGGTCATTTTGTATTAATTTTCTGTCAACACACGATGTCTTTATGGACCAAAATATTGCTGTTTTACCAATAGAGTATATGAAGTATCTTTTTAAAAGCAGACAGACACTGATATTATGTAGATTTTAGTAACTCCTAGGCATGCAAGATTTTTTAAGAAAGTTAGTAAGCAGATTCCTGGTGTGTAGTTTGTATTGAGTTAATTTACTTCTAAAYAACCTTTTGTCTTTTGTGGTTTTTTCTGACATCAAAAAACTGCSTCAGATGGCAACTATGAGTAATTTCTGAGGCTTCTTAATTAAAACATCAACCCAACTTTTGCACCCTGGACACTATTACTCCTGTCTGGTGTAATCAGTTTAAAGAACTGTGAGATCCACCACAGTTTGCAGAAGATWCTGGTAAAAGAAAGACTTAGATATGCTTGTCTGTATGATGTGGGTGGTATATGCTATGGGAAATGTCTTTGGAATGGGATAATGAAAATGCAAAGATCAAAGAAGAAAGTTTTTTTGTTCTCCTTTCCATCTTTTCTTCTTTTTTTTTTTT
>CADDXX010000014.1:2264364-2302398 GCA_902810485.1 Alauda arvensis
TAAAATACTGGTCAGTAATTTGCTGAAGTAGGTCTATTGCAAGGACTTACTGGTAGAATTTTTTCATTGAAGATATATTAAAAAGCAACTATTCTACAGTATTTTTTCAGATTTTCACAGAAAARGTGTTTTAGGAGATCAGTGTCCTTGGTTTGATCTCTAGCACCAGATACATTTCTTATGCAAAATTCAATCAATAATCATCCAACATGCATTTGGTATTCATTCTATACCATTGTTCTTTATTATTATTTCCATACAGMAAAAAACTCCTTCTGTGTTTCATGGCAGAGGATTTTTGTCTGTCTCTAAGTACATCTGTACATGCTGAAAAGTAGCTAAAGGAAAAGCAAGTCCKTAGTCATCCTGGTGTTACAGCAGCACCAGAAATGAAAATGAATGGGCTACAACTAGATTGCTGCAGTGGAAAGCCAACAGATAAAACTTGACTGGAAACTTTAGGAAGACTGGAGCATTAATTCATTTATCCATAAAAGCATCACAGTAAAAAATGCGTCGAGGATGATACAAAAAAAAAAATCTGTGTATGTTCTTAGTGACCTATTTGGCAGTATGGTTTCTTTAACTCTTTTAGTATATGACAAGATAGTAATTTTTAGTATGGMCATACTCAGCTATTCATCAGATTCATGTCAAACACGACAGCAGCAAAGCAATTTTTTCTGTAAGAATAATGCTCACAAATGAGGTTCAAGGAACATGGCAGATGAAGTGGGATTTTTTGTTGAGATAGACTCAATCTAAATACATAAGCAAAATTTTTGTCGTTTAGAAACACAATGAACAGGAATGAACAGGACTATTAGGATCACCAGACAGAGGAGATATTGGCCTTCTGACATAGGGCTTCTTCAATGCAGCCCGCTACTAGAAGGAGCCTGGCTGTTTCATCTAAAGAAAAAGAACACTTCATATGAATTAGCTTACCTACTCTAAAAGCCTCTCCCAACAACATCGTCCTCTTCCTCAGATAAAACAAGGTCAATCAAATCAAGTAGGGATGAAGAACAGAAAAAATAGGTTAAAGATGTTTATCRGATCTGAGCTGGCAATGAAACTCAAACGTGAAACCTAAAAAAGCAACAGATTTGCTGAACTGAATTATACATTCATCTGAAATTGATAAAGGCAAGAGACTGAGGTTACCTTGGAATACTTCTTGGCAAGATTTTTCTGATTTTTATAGCATTCAGAAAATACTTATGAATTCTAATTATGCTAACAGCCAATCTGTATGCCTTATAAATGTTTCTCAAATTAATGAAAATAAATAAATAAAATACATTCTATAAAGAAAATAACAGCAGTTATTTTTCAGGTCTGAAATTATCAGCAGCTCTTTTCCAGTTCTAAAATTATAGACTTGTTTATCAGGAGAGTTATATTCAAAAGTGAAACATATCAAATGTTTCATCTCGTGAAAATAGTTATGCAATAAGGATGTCCTTCAAATGTCTTGTGAACTAAGACTCCTGAGCTATTCCTTTATACCAAAGCCTAGTTCCAAACTGAGAAGAAAGGAATATGTAATATGAAGATCAATACAGAATGGTTCAAATAAAGAGCTGARGAATAGAAACAAAAGCAGAAAAATCAATGTATGTACAATTTATGTACCTGTTTTGCAAATCAGCAAAACATCATAGGATGGTTTCCTGCAGCATACTGCACTTGCTTCCTAACACCTACTTTTCCAWCCTTATAAGAGATATAGGAAGGCCAGGAGACATCTTCCTGCAGGATCTGGAACAGACAGCTATTTATAGTTACTAGCCAGTGGTACTACCCTTGAGAATGACTCTGACCTTGACAACCAGTATTTACTACTTRTGTCAAATTGTAAAAGCTTAGATAGGGGGAAAAGTGTTTCTAAGTAGAGTGAGTTCAAAAAATTAACTATTAAGGAGACATCATAATTACCACACTTTCAGTGTGTGCAGAAAACAGAATCATTATAATGGCTTCAATTCTTTTCTCTTTTCTCTTGGTCATTTCCAGTGAAATGAGAYATACTTGGACTAATACTGATATTCCCAGTCCAAGATTTTTCTGAGGAGTTTCCTAAAGGAATGGTAATACAGCTACCCATTATCTGGGCAATAGTCTCCTTCTGCCTAGCATGTTTAACTAATCCTAAATGTAAATTATTTTGAGAAAAATACTATGTACATTGGCTAATATTATTTGCTGGGAAATGAATCTCTGGTCATAGYGTATTAATTTTGTAACCAAGAGATGAATATCACCTAGCCCATAAACACAAATTAATCCTTTTGAAGAGCTGCTCACTATTACTATGTAATATTAGAATACACATGTATGAATAATCCTATCAGTGACTTCATCATTTCCCAACTGATTGCAAGAAACTAAGTCAACTCCTTCAGGGAAGACAGACTTAGGKAATGTTTACAGATAAACAGCTGTCTTAGACCCAACCATATTGTTTCTCCAGCTGCTAGTGTTAGTTTTTGATTTGCTGCTCATAAGGAAGCCCAGAAAAAACTCTTCTTGGGAAGTGGTCGGGGAATGGAGCTCAAGAAAATCCTGAGCACCTTGCAGATGTTGATTCACAGTCACAGARGTACATGCATATGCACAACCACAGGCTCCCACTGATCAGAGAAGGGGTGTAGTCCTTGCTCCTTTTTCTGTAGCAGGACCTMTGCTGATAGCACAAGGAGTAATGGTTTTAAATTAAAAGAGTAGGTTCAGAGTAGATATGAGGAAACAATTTTTGTTATCAGGGTGGTGAAACACTGGCACAGGTTGCCCAGACAGGGTGTAGGTGCCCAGTCCCTGGAAATAGGTCAGGTTTGATGGGACTCTGAGCAACCAGGTCTAGTTGAAGAGGTGTCGTCACTTATTTTAAGTGTGTTTTGCTGCAAAACAAAAATGGGAGGTGAAAAATCTCCCTTATTTTTTCACTGCTTTTGATTCCTCTTCATTCTGTTTTTTTTATATAGTAACATTGATTTAAGTATTGGCCAGCATAGCATCAATTTTTTTAGAGGAAGTGATGAGCTAGTTTTTAATCCTCTGGCTTTACCTTTTTCCTTCTTGGTTACAAAAAAAAAAAGGCTCTTGTTTCTGAATCCTTAAATCAGTACTGCTCAAAAMGAAAAAAAATGGGAGAAAAAAKTTATTTATTTATGYCTGGGAAAGATTAAAGTGTTCAAACATTTTCAAAAAACRCTTGAATACTGAACTGTGACCCTCCATTAAGCCTCACACAAGATAATTGTGGAGAGTGAATATTTATCTGACTACAYGGACTGATACTTTAAAGATTTTGTTATATGTTATTTCCCTTTCTTTTTTGCAAAAACAAGTTTTGATGAAAARCAGATGCAGATCTGCAACAGAAAGGAAGTGACAAATTACATGTCAGTCATAAATGGAAGGAATACTGAGCCCATCAATTTTMTACAGTTCTGTATACAAAGATAGTTGAAAATGTGTTCTGTAGTATGGAAAATTATCCATATCTTGGGTTCTACAATAATAAATTAAAATCATCAAATTTTTTAATTACAGTTTCTGTGGTCCCAAATGATTGTCTAAAATTTTTAGATTAAGAAGGAAAGATCTAGATATCTTTCTGAATTCCTGAAAAAAAATTCAGGGGAAAAAAAAAAGCAGGACTAAGATTGCCAGTGATCATTTGCCGCTTCTGAGAAAAAAAAAAAAAAAAAAAAAAAAAAAAACAGAAATAAATTACCAATCATAAAAAAAAAAAAAAAAAAAGAAAAAAAAAGAAAAAAAAAGCAAAAGGAAAACCAAACTTTCAGATTAAAATTAGCAGTGCATGCAGAAAGATGTGAAGATATCGTTGAAGCAAATATAGGACTTCCAAGAGAAGAGAGGATAAAAATTCAAKTCCTCCTTGAAAATACTGTAGCTAGGCAAAATTAAGCGTTCCTCATCTTAGAGAGTTCTGGCTTCAGGCCCCATTAAACTGGCCTCCAGTGAGAGGTACCTTTAAGTAGTTGGTGTGATTCTATGATCCCTCCTSTTCACAAGCTTAAGAGTTAAAGTAGAACAAACTGATGACCAGAGAGATGAATGATGCAATAACTACATCTGTGTATCCATTTGCAAATATATGATTAATCAAGATACAAATGGAAAGGTTTTTTCAGTGAGTTTGAATGTGAGTTTCCATGAAAAGACTTGAGACATCTCAGATTTTCTTTTATTGTTGTGATGGATCCAGCCAATGTGAAAACTTCAGCCATATAGTCAGACAAAATGCAAGCCAAGATATTTCCTAATCCATGAAGAACAGGCCTTTGAAGGTCCATATGAAACTCTGTAGAGAGATGAGACAACTTCAGGCAGCAAGGCAATTAGATACAAGCAGTATTTTTACAATWGTACCATGCTGTTTACAGAGACTGAAAACTAATGTTCAGTAGATATTATTTTTCCAGTTAAATTGCAGTTTCTATTTTTTTTTTCTGACATAAAGAGCATACGGTGAGGATCACTAATAGGACAGCACAGAAATGTCTCTGAAGTGGTTTAACCTCCACCTCCTTGTGAGCTCTGTTTTTATGGCAGAATAGGCCAGAGTAGTGCCATGTAATTCCATCAGCCATCCTTTCTAAGCTGAATAAAATAAAATTTTCAAAAGGGGTGGAAATATGTATCGTTATTGTCAGAGGTATATCAGATGTATTATCAGAACAAAAAAAAAAAAAAAAAAAAAAAAAAAAAAAAAAAAAAAAAAAAAAAAAAAAAAAAAAAAAAGTTGGAAGGGGCCCATGAGGATCATCAAGCCCAACTCTAAGGCTCATTCAGGGATTGAACCTTGGTGTTACAAGCACACTGCTCTGCCCAGCTGATCCAAGGCAGTTCATGCGATGAATAGCACCTCAATGATTTAACAGAAACATTTTTCTGGAAGGGAAAAAAAGTATTGTTTTGCCAAAGACTTACCCACCTGTTTGTACTGGTCAAGTCAACTGCTGAAATAAGAGAAAGGTCAAAGATTCCAAGAAAAATCTGAMTTTTTTACTCATTTGCCTTAAACCACCATGCAGTCAGATGTACTGACTTGCATGACTACRTTATGTCCAAAAGAAAGCCTCCTCTTCACATAATCTGGTAAACAGTTCTGTTTTATGGCACTTTGTTCTTATCACTCCTGTGTCCATGAAGTACTAACCAGACCTTTATGWATAATCTCTGTTAAATATTAARATGGTTAGAAAAGTGTGGTACATGTATTAAAGTGTACCTAAATTAGTTCAAACTTAGTAAAATTATTGAGTTTTTCTGGAACTCACCATTGTACTATGCACACATTTGAGATTTTTACTGAGTGGCAGATTTTGTAATGAGTCTYCACTATTCTTGTGCCTATCAGTATATCTTTGTCTGTACATAAAGCTGATACACACATTGAATGGTTCATTGTCATTGTCATTAGGCACCTTGTTACTTAACTGTTATCTAATGCCATAGTGATTGCTGTGTTTGTCTTGGTTCACCTCTGTATTTTTGTTCATTGGCAAATGAATCTAAAGATGCATCTTCTGTTCATTCTTCACATTTGATATTGTGACAGCTGCAGTCACTGTTAAGTGGCTCTGTCAGTTTTTCAGGCAGATATAATAAGAACCTGATGGGATAAATAAAGCCATACATTTCAGCTGGAGCTAGTCTCTGATCAGGGAATATGCTGTGAAAACGCTTGAAAAATCTCCATCTTCTGAAGAAGAAATCAAATGCAGCCTTTAAAGCTGATGGGATAAAAAAGACAGAATCAGGAAAACAACAGAAGWTAGAATTTATGAAAACTTAACGAGTATATTTATTTCAAATTATAATGAGCATGGAGAATAAAGTTTGGACTGAYAATAATATTTCTAGCAGCTTTGGAGCAGTTCTTCATAAATACAAACATTTTCATGGTTTCTGAGAATCTTCACAAAATTGCATAAGATATGTTTTTAAAACAGTTACACAGCGCAGAAGCAGGACGCATGCACACATGCACGTCCATTTTCTTTTGATTTTGAYGGTTGTACACAGTGGGGAACATTGAATAATTCTATACAGTCTGAGTCAGTTTGCATTTCACAATAAAAACTCCAACATACAGACACATGTCCTTACTTGTATTTGCTTTATAAAGAAAGTTACAAGTCACACATTTGTAGAAAGTTACAAGTCACACATTTGTAGAGGGATCAAACGGTGTTGTAAGTTGTGCATATTTACCTGGTAAAAAATATCTTACACCAAGCAGAATGGTTACATGGCAACACAAAGAAGAGTCTCTTCTGCCTGAAGCTTCTCCTAATGTTGTCCTAAAGACAAAYTCACAAGCATTAACTGAACCAGCAGAAGAGGCCTTAGCACTTACAACTGATACATTAACATACAGAAGATTGAATGATATTGGCAAACTTTGTACTGTRAAGAGAAATACTTATTTCATTAACTTAATTAATTAATATAGATAATATTTTGAAAAGTTAGCCAAAATATTATATTTTATTACTTGTGTCTTGCTAGTAATGTATATCTGCAATTTTATGAATGTTGCTGTATTGAGTSTACAGCAATAATCAATACATGCTGTAATTTCTTGCTCCTTAAATTCTCTGTGATGCTCGTGTTTTTCCTCTTCTGTTTTCTAGGCTTTAGCTTATATCCAACTACACATACTTTTTCCACAGCCAGGGCTTCCCCATCTTCTCTGCCTCTCACAAATCTAGATACAGATTCTGAAATGGTTCCGGAAATGTGGGTCAGACCAGTCCTGTGCCTGTGATACCTTTAAAAATCTGAAATAGGAGTTAGAGATATGAATCAGCCATTAACTATTTTGGTTTTTTTATAGGCATTGCAATACAAAGGACAGTTAAATACTGTTTCTGAAGTCTCTGTTACAGAGGAACATTTTACCCTTTTTCTTATGTATAGGGATCTTAGGTTTTGAATTCTTCCAGTAGATGATCCGCAAGAGGTCAGCTTGTCTACCAAGAGAAGYGACGCGTTCCTCAGATTCTGGAGGTAAATAATGATGTTTTATTTCCTCTGCCTAAATCCTACTTTTGACCTTTGGAAAGGTAGTAGCATTTTCCTAGTGCAGGTCTCAAATTTTCAAAATTTCTATTTGGTTGCTAATAAAAAAAAAGTTAAAAGGTTAGGAAAGCAATTCCTGTCATTTTATTATAAACCTGAATTACACTGCATATTGCTACTCAATTATCTGAGGAATCTGTAAAGGTCTTACAGGSAAAATTGCATTTATGACTTCACAGGGACTGTTGCTGAGTACTGAGAAATAGAATAGCAATTTATCTACTCTAATGTAAGTGAAAACATTGCCTAAGCCATTTCTCTTTAATATTTTGATTTTATACAGCTACTCTGCATTGCTACTCCCTCATGGTAGCCCTTTGGTAAACAGAAAGAAGTATACAATGTTGATAAGACSCAGTATACAGTGAAGAATAAAAAAGGAAATTTACCCATCAACTTTTTGACAAGCCCTTAGGAAAGCAGATGGCCATCACAACCTTGACTGTACCCATTTTCTCTGTAGCCATTTTCTGTGTCTTTGCAGAACTAGACTTTGCAGCTGATAGAACCATCTCTTTAGAGATGCAACTTTAATGTTTAGACAACTGCTGATGTATTGCAACTCAGTAAAACCTAAAATCTTATAATACATCTGATGTAGCCATAGAGTAAGAGAAAAAAAAATCACCAGGGCAGAACATGTAATGGAAACGAGGGATGAGCTCTCTGTTTTCAATTCAACTGGAAAGCTATTTTAAGGAACTCAGAAACAAAACAGGAATAAAACCCCAACAACACTAAGTAAACTGATCACAGGATATTTTTATCTATATTTAATGTAATCATACTTGTAATCACTTGAAATTCAGGACCCTAATAAGCATAGGAATATTCTTCCTACTATTTCTATTGAAGTCTTCCCTGAAGTAGTTATATTGATGTCAGCTGCAAGATGACTCAGTGAAGTGATGAGAAAGCCATAAAATAACKAATCTGAAAGACAGGATCCAGGAAACCCAAGCCTTTGGTTTGATAGCTCTAGCTTGGCTGACATGCAATAACTAATCAATAAYTTTCTGCAAGGGTAAAAAAATAAAGGTTTTCAATCCTAAATTGTAATTAGCAGCAGTTCCAAGTGCATATACCACTAGAATAAACATGTAATACTTTTTTAAAAAGGGACTCGGTTTATTTTCCTATACCAAGGAAATTTTAGGCATCCAGATCACAATTCTGTGATCTGTATGCTTTGCTCCTAGAAATTTGAAAATTTCTTTGCACATGGAAATTCACAGAAGCAGCTTATTGTAATTGCTGACTTTGGCTCTAGTACAGAAAGTAATAAAATACAGGCCTAGCTGGGAGTATGAAGATACCAAGTATGTGTGTTCACAAATAGAATCAGGCAGGAAAGCAAATCATCCTTTCATTGCTCTCCTAGATACTCAATAATTGTAGTATGCCTTTTATGTTTGTAAGCATTAAATTTACATGACCTTCAAAATAAAGCATGCTTCCTGCTTCAGAAATGTTACATTTTCATTTTCAAGTTTGACAGGTCTCCTAGGACAGGCAGTGTCTAAGTTTGGAATTGTCATCTTCTAGGCCTGCCATCAGCTTCACAAAACAGCTGTGCTGGAACTAGAAATCTGAGCTCTGGTTTTCAGTGATTATATATTATAAATACAGCGATTACATATTCTTAAAAYACAAAGTTTGCTATAGGCTGTAAAGAAAGTTCCATTTTTGCTTCTCTAAAGAAATTCTTTAATAAATTAACAAAACTTTAAAGAAATATTAATCTCTAGAACCTGTGAATTCAAATATTAAGAATTTGACTTCATCTTAAAATMTCTCTATTTACCCATTCCCCATTTCTGTAGCCAGAAGACCTCTATACCACAATTTACGAATCAACATGTTCATACAAGCAATGGCATGTTTTAAGTAGTTCTGAAAMTCAAAGAATAACTCATATTCTCTATTAGTGGAAAAACACCCTTTAAAATGGATTTTTATATAATACTCACCAAAATTACTGTATAAAAATGCTATGTAATTTCTTGGCAATTAGTTTATAGAAAATAATTTTGCAATTAGTTTATAGAAAATACTGACTTAAACAGGAGAAAATATGACCTTCAAAAAGCTGAAAAATATAGATGTGTCATGAATTTATATATATACAYCTGTTTTAAAAAAGAATACARTTATAGTTTTACAAATAATTATATAAACTTACAGGAAGACTGAGATGTACAAAGTGAAGATTTTTAARACAATGTCTCAGTTCTCTACTTTTYGGGGTTYTGAAATTTGATGTAAATTATGAATATGTATAAACTCCTTTTTACCTTTAGCCATTCATTAAAAAGTAATGAGTTAATTTCCAGCTTTGATTAAACAACAGYATGCTAAACAGATATATTGTTCTAAGCAGTAATTATTATGTGAACAAAGAAATGCCACCTCTTGACTAGTTACAGTAGTTATTTATGTGCATTGCTGTTTTCTTAATTAAAATGAATATACTGCATGTAACCACAGGCATTTGCACAGCCTGCATAACTTCTGTTTATACCAGAGACCTGTGTAAATGAAAGAAATCCCAAAGTCCTGAGCGAGAAATGCTCCCCAAACTACCTAAGTATAGCTCAAAGGTTCTTTTGTGGTATCTCCAGGGTATCCAGGGAGAAAATGTAAAAACATTTTCCAGTTGCTCCAGTTTCTGCTTTACCAAGTCTATTCTTGCTAGGGCCAAGTTGGTGCATCACATGTAATAGTGACCTCCTGTAACAGAGGTTGGTTTGTAAAGCCCCCTATGCACCTCTCTTGAGTGCTCCCACTGTGGATCACACTGGCACTAGAGCTGGGGCTTGGACTGTGCAYGTTCAAGGATTCCTTTGCTTGGGCTTGCTGAGAGCCTGGCACAAACATCCATTGGATGGAAACAAAACAGATAACATTCAGCTCAGCTGAAAATTTTAGGTCCTTTCACTAGTATATAGACTAGCCTTAGACATCTCCATCCATTTCCTGCTGGTGCAGAAACGATTGAGTGGCTGCAGTCATGTCAATGGCAGTGCCGTGTCTCTGAGCAGCAAGCACCCAAAAGCCACTGCTTAGACTGGTATTAATGGTCCTCTATTTTGTGAAGCCGTGCAAAGCCAAGGGTATATTCATGATTTTGAATGTATTTAGATTAAGACTAGGGTAATATTTAAGAACTCTTTCCTCAGGTGAGTTCAACTGTGTGCTTACATACACTTCATTTGGAACAACACCTCCTTCGTCTATTTAGAGATTTTATAGCTACATTCAAGAACTTCAATTTATCGACAAAGTGTGGTGATCCATAAATTGAATTTTACAATGATAGAATGTTTGTCTTGAGACACAGCAAAGAGAGTACTTACTAACTTCTAGCCTGTAACCAGTTCTGKTTTTTTTTCTGTGACTGCTTTTGACAGGTACAATATTGAGCCTGTAGTGATAAAATTTTGTCAATAAAAGCATAATGTTTTACACAGTGCAAACTTGTTTTTCTGCCTCTAYCCATTGTATAAAGAGAATTCTTGTTTTAAAAGCCCTAACTCAGTGTGTTTGAATAAAATAACACAGAAAAATTATTTTATTGGATTGATACATTGACATGCTGTATTCCTTAGTTATTTAAAGCTTGGTAACAAGTTAGAGGATTCAATAACACAAAGGCAAGCCTTGACAAGTAAAACAAATTCATTCCATAYTGCCAGCATTTCAGAACTCTGAAATGCTCAGAGGACTCCTTTGTCTCCCATTTATTCAAGGACTCACATATTTCTRTATCATGCAGTAAATACTGTGGTAAATAAGATACACTGAAGGTCAGAAAGAACTGAGTTCCACGTCTAAGCCTTACTAATGCAGCCATGTAGATCTGACTGACTTTTTTTATTATTATTCTGGAAGCACTATAGCCAAGTCTGTCAGCCTTTCACAGGAGAAAAAAAGACAACATACTTTTACTTTGGTATGTTCCATGTATTATTAAATACACAGTGGGGCAGCTTTTTTTTTTTTTCCATATATATTATTTTGTTAAATATATTTTGTTATTATATCCATAGCCTTCTTCTTCTAGACAAACATCCAATAATGTCACAAATATCTTTAAGGGAGCATGACATCAGAATTTACTTGATCTCTATTTTTTTATCTGATATTCTATGTCATTGGAAGACTATCACTATCCCAGTTTATTTCCACTATTGAAGTCCTCAGGCCTGAACCTTGCCAGCTGAGTTCTTATCTGATTATCAAGGCTTGAAGGTTTTTTTTGAATGTTAGTAGTTTATCTTACTGGAGACAGAGCTTCCAAACTGAATCTTCCAATATACTGGAGTCCTACAAGTTATCTACAGCTTAGCTGACTGTCAAACTGAGAAAATATTTAGCAAGTTTGAGACAAAACAGCCCTTCCTCAGGATGTAAACCAATTTTCCACGGCTCTTACAGCTAATTGAACTTGTCATGTAACTGTTTTGTTATTACAGTTTCTACAGTGTTATTCCATAAAGGAATTAGGAGATATTTTTCATGACTTTGAAGAGGAAGCTGCTTTTTCACATTTTTTTGCCAGTTGAGAAAAACATTTCTGTTTAGCATTTATTCCCTTTTTCACCATCTGTCACTTCAAATTCTACCTGAACTGTACTGCTCTGTTGTAATGAGCTATTGCTTTATTTACTACRTGTATTTTTATTAATGCCTGTAAAATTAAGTCATAAAATATGTACAAAAACTCATTTTAGGAGAAGTACTAGAACCAGTGCAGGTGAAGGAAAACTCTCATAATTAAAATAATTGAGTGGGAAAATTTCACAGACATATTTTACCATGTTATAAAAAAWAAATCTGCCCTGAAGTTGATTAGTACTTTATTTCTCTTTCCTTGTTATCAAAAAGCCAGTAACAGTAGTATTTATGCAATATTGTGTTTAGATCACTTCCTGTAGGTCAAACCTTTTTGCCCACATGATTTAATTTAGGTTGTTTTGAAAAAGAATGGGAGGTACATCTTTCTGGATCTGAGTAAGAAATCCCAACAAATGGCCTAACTAAATAGTAGTCATAAAAAGGTAGAACAAAGATTATGACAGATAACAAGTAAATTTTACATTCTTTCAGATTCCTTTCATGCATTGTCAGATAGGCCCTAGACAGACCTTCCCATGGCAAACCAACCTGGGGAGGAAAGTTCCTCCTTTCTGGTTATTTGATCTATGTCATGATTTTCTGACAATAAAACAAGTTTATCAATGATTTCTACTGTCAAAAAACAACAACAAAAATATACATAAGAACTTTCTGATGCGCTGTCACATGGACAAGGCTACAGAGGCCTCAATGCAGCTTCCAAGAGGGTGATGATTTCAGGCTCCTCTGTTTCAGTGAACTTCCTGACCTTGTCCTGCAGCTGAGAGTTTTTGCAGCATAAGGCAGCCTGAGGGCCAGGCTGGACACAGTACAACAAAGTGAAATGTTCAGTTGTCAACCTGTCAGAAWCACTGCACCCCACCCCATTCATCAGCATGCAGTTTACCTTCCAAAAGATATTGTCATTGCAGGTTATATAAGTCACAGGGGATTTTCAGGCTCAATAGACACGATTCAATTGATTATACCTGGCCTGTTTAAATTCCCTTACTCCTTGAATACAAGGTCTTCTACAAGGCTCCCAGTAGTCTGTTACAATCTGATCTTTGCCTATTATATTTTATAATGAAGAAAACCCCCAAAACATTACATAGGTTTTATTAAACTTTCATATGTTACAGGACAAAAGCTAAATTCTTACTATAGATTTACTGTAAATAGACTGAATATTACAACTAATAAGAGCTGATTCTAAGGTTAAAGACTCAATGTTGCAGTTCTTTGTCAAACAACTTCTTACTAAAATTAGTGATACAAATAAACCTGGATAATAATTATTAAAAATTATCAACACCTTAAATGGGATACCCCAAGTTTGTATTAAAAGATAAATCTGAAATTAAAATACTTACAACYTTGACTTTTTTCCACCGAATTTTGTTCATGCTCTGTTATTTCATTTTACAYTGTCCTTCTTCTAGCCAGTCACTTCCAGTCTTCTGTCCTAAAGAGATATTGTCTTTACAACCATCTTCATGGTCCTTACTATATTTTGTAAACAGGATGTTCTGCTCAAGCAGCAGTTTTGTAACTATTCTACATCTGCAAGTTTTAGCAGATTTGACACAGCCCACTAAATGCATACATTTGAGTAAAAACACAAGGTCATCGAAGTTTATAGTGGGTGAAATCAGTTAAAGTAGGCAAAGTTGTGGTGCCATAAAATCATTAATCTCTGTAATAATAGAAATATTGTCTATTGTCTATAAAAATATTTTTATAGACAAAAAAATCGCTAATCTCTGTAATAATAGAAATATTGTCTATTGTCTATATATTTGTCTATAAAAAACAAAACAAAAAGAATCCACATGTAAGCTGATTGGCAAGATAGGGAAAGAGTAATTAAAGACAAAAGAGAAAGACAAAGTTTCCAGACACCTTCTTTTCCAATTAGGTCAAGGAGGAAATCTAAGGAAAAGACGGTTATAGCACAAATGACTAAAAGTAGCAATAGCTGCCACAGATGTCACATTCTGCTGCTTCTTCTTCAGTGGCAGAAGTATGCAGAGCAGGARATTGCAAGCAGATGAGTGGAACTGACTGTCTTACGCTGTGCCTGGTGCTGGAGTAGCCAACAACAAAGTGGGAATTGACAAGATAGCAGATTTACTGGCTTGGCTCTTTGGAATGTGGGATAAAGACTTTCATCTTGGTGAAAGAAATAGATTAACCTCCAAATACTGAAATAAATTAACTAAACTGTGAAGTTACAAGAAATTATAAGTTGTAAGTCTGGTTTATCTCTGTTTGASTCATGTAAATTAGGACTATCTATGCTGAAGATAATGGAAGACTAATCACTGTGTCTGGAAAAGAAAACTGGATCCCTATTCTAGGACCCARACTTTGTAAAATCAAACTGCTCAAAACAGTTAAAATGTGCGTGTGCGGGGGAAGTCACAGAGGGTATCAGTAGTTCTATGTCTTCTGAAATATTACTTCAGAGATWTCCAGCAGTGTGTTAATTGCTTTCCTCGGCAAACCTGCAATTCTATCTTTTCTGTGTATTAAACATCAAAGTGTAACTGCAGTACTTAAAGTCATTCTGTTCTGAATCTTCAATTATTTCTTGAACTAGACTTATCCAATTGGCATATCTAAAATTTTTACTCAAARCCCCATAGATTACTTCATATAGGAAATGAACTACTGGAATTAAAGTAAGTGCTGAATATGTTAATTGAAATTCCAGTATTATAGAACTATTAGTGATATCATGACAGGAATTCTGAATGATGGGKTCTTGATGAAGCTGGGTACTTTTCCTTCTAAAAGTAAGAAAAGTGTGTATATGTAAGGAATGGAAAATATTCTTGAGAACTTGGTGAATAAAAGTCAACTGACATTTCAATCCCTAAAAATTCACAAAAAATATAAGAAATGCCAAGTGTGTAGAGCACATTAGGGGTTTTACACTGTGGGGATTTCAGTTTTCCACTATGTTAGACTGTCTTTCAAATGTTTTTATATTCTTCAATGATCTGCTTTGTATCCTCCAATAAAATTATAAAGTATACTGAGAAATTAATAAAGAAAAAGGAAAAAGATAAGATAGTAAAACAGATAAGAAAGAAGATTATGAGGAAGCAATAAGAGATTACTTTGGATAAATAAAGAAGACTACATCAGCAAGAGACAGATAGGGAGCAGCAGATGCAAAACATCAAGATATACACAGAGGCTTCAGATAATGTGATTATTATTTAATCAATCAGCTTTCTCCTCCCAAGTCTAGGGAAGATATGTGACACCAGAAGAGAAGCAAATTATGTCCAAAGAGAGCTATAACCCTGTGACTTTTCATGCCTGTAAACTATGTAGTRCTAGGGTCCTTTATTTATACTGAAGCCAACTGGCAGAGTCTTGTGTAGGTTTATCCAATAAAATTCCCTTATTCCCCAGAAGAGACAAGTCTTTTGAGGAATAGTCACTGGTTCAGGCTAAGCTCTAGATGATGCCTCAGTTTTGGGGGAAAATACTTAATCCACAGGATAACAAGACGGCCAGTTCAGCTGGAGACCTTGAATGTTTTGTGTAGATGTAGCTCCTATCTTTAATCATTACTTCCCCTGCCAAATGCACTTTACCATTACTTGAACCTTATTTATACTGTGGCTGATTTTTATTTCAGAGCAGTTTAATTATTTTCTTCCTTGTTATAATGCTCCTGAAAAGTTGCTTGGCAGCTGCAATTACCAATTACTAGTATGAAATTTGGTGCCCTACAATCCAGACTGATGACTTAGTTTTCTATTTTTATTGACATATGCTAAGGCAAAATTATTAATAAATAAGTGGGAAACTGAAAAGTAATGCTAACTATGAAAATAGTTGTAACAAATCTTTAGTGAAAAAGGAGYAACAAAGAGTTAAATAACTTAAAAATATCAAGATATTTAAACATACATAATATTTTTGCAAAGGTAAAAGTTAAAGTCCTGACATAGACACAAYTGATTGTGTCCTTCTTTCTTCTCTGTAATCCACACATACGTGGTTTGTCTAGAAAAATTGGATTGTCTTGGATTTTTGTTATTGTTCTTTTGAAGTCATAGAAAAGTATGGACTCAGATTTCATACATAAAGAATTATCAGTATCAGAAACAGATACTGAACAAAAGGTTATTCAGGTCCAGCACACAGCTTTCAGCAAGATTGCTCTTACTCTTGGTGTGGTTTGATATTTATCTTCAGATATCGACCAGACTTTAACTGTAAACACATCACTAAAACTGGAACYACCAATATGCTTAGTTTCTCRTGCTGCCCCAGCTACTAATAACATAGAAAATCACAGTACTCCACAATTATAATTTTTCTTRGTTTTATTATTGATATGTGTATTAGTARATRAGTATGAAGCAACTTACAAGAAATGAACTCATTCTTTCTTTGTRTACTGAAACATATGGAACATATTCCTCAATTTTGTATGAGTTCTGTATTCTYCATACACATGCTGTGATCTCAGCACCACCATAGGAAGTATCTCCTTGAGCAGCCCACTGAATGAACCTCTGATGGTTAAAAAGTTCCAGACAGGTTGATTTTGAGTRGCAGGATTTGACCTGATGTTGGGTAGGTAGGAAAACTATCAGATGCTGTTTCAGCAGCACATCTTTCTGAGTTTCACAGTCTTGAAATTGGTAAGGGAATATAGAGCAAGGGCAAGAGGTGCTAACAGTGTCCATGTTTCCTACCAAGATCTCAATATTAACACACAATAATACACGTATTACACTAAAAGTGTTCTGAAAATCATGGAACTTTCATTTTAAAAGAAGGAAGGGGAAGTTTTAAAAGAAGTATAACAAAAATGAAGAATCTTCTAAATTGAACTTGTGTAAGGATCAAAGGAAAATATTTTTAGATAATAGAAATATCTTTGCTGTCATGCAGGCTTCAAAATTCCATTTTGGAGCACAGTGGGGAAGCTATGCATTGTTTGTGCAATAGCTCATGGAATTTSTATGTAAACTTGATCAGCCTATCTCCCTGACTTGTTCTGTGCATGTTTCACAGTTCTCTGRCAAGTTCTCTAATGGGATCTCCTTTTTTCTCCTTCCTCTTTCTCCTCTGTATTAATGCAGGCTACAAAATATTTGAATCTATTGTATGAATAATATTAATATAATAATAATATAATTCTTTATAATTAATAATATTAGACATCCATAGGCTTGGTTTAATCACTTAATAAGGGTCTTTCTAAGAGTTAAAATGTAACTGAAAGACAAGGCTTTGCATGCTGTGCATGCAGTCCTGCCCACTGCCAGAATGGATCCCACAAGCAAGATTTTTTCACCTTTTCAGCTTTTCTTCACCAAGGTATTTAATATCTAGAAGYAATGTTAATTTCATTGTAGACCATTTTCACATTCAATTCAAGCCCTGYTATATAAATGAGATGAAGACAAAACAGGAGCTATTAGGTGTTTTCGAAGTTATAAATTTCTCATAAAATTGTTCTTGGATTAAAGGTACRTTTGACATCATGCTAAGGTTTTAAAATGTTTTAAATCATAATGAATTTAATAATTTCTTCAAGAGAATGAAGGAAAATAATAGGGGTTTTTAATGGAAATTTTAAAATGCCATTTATCAACACCTTAGTGCTAAATTCAAATTACTTGGAATAATTATACAGCATATTGAAATACTGATTTAATGAATTTTTAAATTAAAGAAAAAAATATTCTTTTCCTTTAGAACAGGGCTTTTTTGCAATCMCAAAGAGTTACATTGTCTTTATCTGGAAGCCCTTTTCCTCAGTATYCAACTTGAATATTTTTCAATTATTTCACCCATTCAAAGTTAATCTTGGATGGACCACACATCCTTAAAAATTCATTTTTTTCCCTCATATTCTTTTTCCCTACAGGTTCAGATGTACATAAATATAAAAATTTAAATTGATTATTTTTATGCGTGGGTTTTTTTAATGAATATATGTTATTCATTTTCTGTTGAAGATGGTTCATTAAAACAACAAAACACATTAGGACGTATGTGGTTTTCCTGCTGTAACCAATTCCTAAAGGTTTTGTGAAGCTAAAAGCACAGCTTTTATGCAAGAATGGGAAAGAGGGGAAACCCAGCACTTTCTCAACATTCATTTTTTTACCTAAGGATTCAAACATGGAGATAATGAGACAATACACTTTATTTCTGTGTTCTGCAAATAATAAATTTGAATATTTAGAATATCTATTGATTAACATTCTTGGATGAGCTGTGAATTTTGCATGCATTTATCTGAAAAACATGTGAAAAGTAATTTTTACCTTAAACAGTTGAAGAAGTTGATTGTATAGCACCCTTASCATGCACAAAAATTCAGATGACCAACACCACACATTGTAGTTTTTGCAGTTTTAGCTTTATAGYTCTAAAAATTATTCACATAGTAAAGTTGTGGTAGTTTTTTGATGCTAATACGCACTGTGTTATCAATCTTGCTTCTCAAATGTCTATGTGCTCAGTTAGTGATAAAAGTTCCCTCAGTTTTTTGAGATGCAATATCTATTCAAATTTGGATAACTCATATTATTACTATTATTCTATGGCAAGCATGATTTGAAGTGTGTTTTTCAGTGCAAGGAAAAGCCTTTTTCCCAATTCCCTACTTAGAGATTAAGATTTGTTATTAATATMGCTGAAACCAGAGTTTGACATTATACATTTGTGACTCTGAATACAAGAAATTCACAGAATGGGACCACTCCTTATCCTTTGCTCTCTGCCTCTCAACAAGCTGATTCATAAGGGTTTTTCTTTGGGACACTTCATCTCCACAAGGTGTCTTAATAATATTCTTCTTCAACATTCACCCTTGCATTCTTACACTGTTATCTAGACTGATTAATTAAGATGTGAACAAAACTAGTGATAMACTGGGTCAAATAAAGGAGAAAAGTGGTATTTTTAATTATGACCAACAATAGCCACTTCTGGGGCTSGAATCAGAACAGTGTCATCTCTTGTTTTACTTCTGGAGTCTGTAAAAGCTTAAAGGATGTCACATATTGCTCATGGYGCTCCTCATTTTAGGCAGTGGGAATTATCTCAATGCATGGCAAAAGCTGTCATAAAAAGTTACGCTGGTCAATAATTTTACAAATTTCAGGCCTTAGAGAAGATAGATCAGCACTTATGATAACCCTCCCCTGCAGAAATTAATCAATTAGGCAGGAGTGGGATTAGTCCTTGTTGTTTCTGTCAAGATTTCCTCCTTCCGGAGGATGGGAAGGGGATGTAAGCAGTATAGTATAATTTATAGAAAAAATTCACTGGGAAACTAATTCAGCAATAATCCTTATTACAGTGAGCTGGATTGCACTTTCAGACTACCTCTTGCGTAGCAGATAAAGATCTTTAAAGGTTATTAGGGACCAAGTTCTTTTTCATGAAGTGCTGTGAATTTCTGAAAGTTCAAGAGCTTGCTGTGGCAGGGTCACATGGAACAYACAAACTATAGAAGAGCAATTATTCTTTGGTAATGTTAACTTCAGAGTTTTTTTTTCTTTTGTTTGAGTTTTGTTGGTTTTGTTTTGTCTTGGGATTTTGTTTGTTTGATTGGTTTGGTTTGGTTTGTGTTATTTGGAGAGCAACACATATACATGCAGATCTGCGACAAAAACACACAGAACAGCTCCTAGATGCTGCTGGGGAAAAACACCATGCATTTTGGAAAGTATTGCTTTTGGAATAAGAAACGAGACACTCAGAAATTCTAAACTTCTATTTCTTGGTCTGCATTGTCATATATTTAATTTTATTTTGTATAAATAACAAAATTAGTGCAGTGTAAAACACTTTGTATTCTGAGAAATAATAGATCCAAGTTTAATGAGCTGACTGCCAGAGGCCCGCATTATAGTGGTCTTCAAAAAAGAAGAGATACAATAATTACAGTGAAGAAGCCCTGGATAGCTAATAAAAGACTTGATAATTACTGTTCCTGTATCTGTGTTAGAACAAGACTGTCCTTTCTCTGCAGCTTTTAGGTATAATGATATTGTGACATGATGTGCCATTTCTATGGTATTTTCCTACTCTAAAAGGCACACTGGAGACAATTTAATTGCAAGTGGCACAAAACACACATTTCAGGCAATATGCAGAAGGGACTGAAGGCTTTTTATTAATGTTTTTAAACTGAATGGTAAACAGCTCTCTGGGTTAGGTAATTGCGTCATTGTGGGGAATGCTCTCTCTTTGGGAACTCAGTGAGACCAGCTGGGGTTCTCCTCCAGAAAATATTTATGGGGCTATAGTACAGTRAGGTGGATGCACGTTTCACACTTAAAAGGTTTCACCACATAGTCAAAGTGGCATAGGAATAACATGCAATGTCCATTTACCCCAGGGTTATTTCAGATTAATCTGACATCTACCTTCTAAGACAATTGTCCAGAATTAGCAAAAATAGAAGCATTTAACCCAGAGTCTCTGAATAAAAGTAGTTCGTTTCTTTAAGAGAGTTCTCTGTACAGTGATGAAGGAGATCATGTCCAYGTTTTAGGAGAAGAGAGGCAGGAGGATATCTGAGCCAAACTCACAAATAGGATTGTCTGAAATTGTGCCCTTCTTATCACTSTAGTAATTTCCCTTAACTAAAACCTGCGTGAAACTCTCACAACTTACAGTTTATTCTCTATTAGATACTAAAGTTAGTCTCGTGGATGGGGACATCAGTGAAGGGTGGTAACAACCTTGTGCATGGTAACTTGTTGTTTGTAGACCTGGCCCAGGASGTAAGTCAAGAGCTCATTTATGCCATCTCCATTAATATCCATGTAATGTAGTCAGGAACAGTAGGCTCCTGAGCCTTTGACTCCTCATCTTCCAGCTATCTCACTATACCTGTTTGCTTGTTTGTTTTTAGGGGTTTTGTTTGTTTGTTTGTTTGTTTCCTTTTTTCCTTCCTCTTCCCTCTCCTAAGGACATCTGAAGGCAGCATGCCTTGGAATTCATAACAGCAAGGCTGAAGGCACTAAACATAGTGAAAAATTTAGATRCTGTGCATGAAACCAGGAAGGAAGCAGCTTGTTCATTCATGGACTTGGAATAACTCTTACTCCAAACTGTTGTAAGATCTAGTTTGTACTAAAGGGTAGTTCTACCTTATTTTCATTGCTGTTATCTTTGAATGAAGTAAAATACAGTTTTGTGATTACATATAATATGAATTTCAGTGGATAAAATATCACTTCAGTCATTCCAGAAAACATATACTCTTCCTAGTAAGAAAAGAGAACTTTGCTCATTGTAGGTAAATGTTTTATTTACCATTCTAGTCTGAATCTGTTTAAATCCTATCCATGAGTGATTTCCTGTRTCCAAGTAGGTGTTGGTTCCAGGTGAGTCCACTCAGCAGCCTGGGCTGTGCCAAAGAAAGTGAGTATATTGAGTTTAATGCACAGAATAATTTCTCAGGTTAGAAAGTAGAAGAAAGCTGCTAAGAGGCAGMAAAATATAGAGTTGTGGAGAGCTCTGGATGAAGTATAAGAGTTAATTGAATAAAGTAGCAAAAGCACTTTTGGCAATGTTTTGCTTTGGCTTATTCATCCTACTTGTTTACRAATTCAGTAAGTGATATGGTGCTTCCATTTTAGAGCAAGTATGTTCAAAGTGAATCCAGTGATGTAGTCATGCATCATATCAACCCCCAAAGGCTTGCCCATGACAGTTATTTGTGAATGAATCAAGTAATGCAACATGAGGGGAATTAAAATATATATYCTCAAGCCTCCGATCACATTTACCATTAGGAAAGTTAGTTCTTAGAAATGCTAGGCTGCTGTGATTTTTCTAAATGGTGGCACTGCTGTGAATTAGGAATAAAGTCTTTTAACAAAAGCTGATGTGCTTTTGGTGGTGCTCTTTTCCATAATCATGGAAATGGTGGGGTTGAGGTAGCAGTGGTATTTAAGCCTGGGGAGAGAACATCTACTCCTGTATRTGTAAATATAGTTACAGTGCCATCTTTCTAAAATGTCTCAGTTATAATCCCTGATGGAATCATGTTACATCATGTAACAATGTATATGCTATGTAAATTCAATTTCTGCACCCTTTTTCTTACACTTGTTTSAAATGCTTCCRCATAGCCCTTTACACAGGTTACCCAGYRTTACTGTAATTACTTTYCATGTTGTCAGCAAGATGAACAGATCCGAGACAAAGTTTTCCCCTTCTGTCTTCCTCATATTGGACACTGGTGTTTCTTTTTTGGCCTCAAGTGGAAACTGCACTGAATGYAGAGTGCCATGAGAAGGTTGCTTTTTGTTTTTCAACTTGATTTTTTTTTTACCCACATAATTTGGGAACAAAAATGGATTGTGGTTTGGACCTTTTTTTTCTCCTTTGAAAATATCCTTCACTCAAGTCCTTGGCTAAATGTTCATATATAGTCCAAATATATTAACATTAGCTAGGTTTCCCTTAATTTTATTTTTAATCAAGCAAAATCTTTTTCTATTCTTTTCCAACCTTTTTATTAGCTATTGCAGCTGTATCAAAGAAGTCACCTTCCCCTTTTTCTATGTTGTCCTGGTAAAATTAATGGTTTTCTTCTTTATTGGGAATGTGGATAGAATACAATTGATCCTGTTTACTTTCTCTTGGAGAAATACTGACTTCGTTTTGGTCTTCATGTCATTTTCAGGGTGGTAATACTGAAAAAAATTACCTAACCAAAGAATCCCCAACAGACTGACTTCAAAAGGATGGCTAAAAGAACAAAGATGAAAGACTGATGCTGAATATAGATATAGTACAGGCAAAACCAAGGCCTTTCTGTCTCCAAAAAATGGGCTAAAAGAAACAAACCCCTAAATCAAACCCCATTACTTATTGTATGAACTAATGTTCTATTAGTCATTCTATTTTGAAAGAACRTAACTGGAATTTCTTGGAACTCAACAAGCAGGGATGGCAACTGGAAAAATGATAATCAGAGTGGGAAGGATGGTTACACACTTCTAAGTGAGCAGTGGGCTGTCCTGACCTGACACAATCTAAAATCACAACTTTTCTGCCCTGCCAGCATTGCTGCACTCATAGAACATGGATGGTAACTGCACAGCTTGTAAATCAGATGGATAGACAACATGAAAGGGATCTTTCCAATACAAAAAGTTTGAGTAATCTGCAGGTCCAATATTTATTTTCCATCTSAATAAAATTCTACTCAGAATTCTACTTCTCATCATTAAGCACAAGAATGAAAAGTACTGTTCACCTTAAACTTTYTTAATTTAATATCATAGAATAGATGTAAGCATAATGTGTAGAATTCATATATATTTGCTTAAAAGTCTTTCCTTCTCAGGTCCTTTCCCAGATTTTTTTATATTTTGGTTTCCTCTCCTTGCCTGTCTGGCCTTGTGAATAAGTGACTAAGTAATTTAAAAGAATAGACAAACTGACACACCAACTGTGAAAATATCTTTGAAGTTTGTAAAAAAATAAAAATAAAAAAAATATGTCCTGTTGAATGAACTACTATAAAATACAGGGTAGAGAGATTAGTAGATACAGAGTTTGGAAAAAAATCCCAGATAATATGTGTGAATCTTGGAATTCCTTTCCTGCTGTAATAATGACAGACTATTTAATTTCTAATAATATTGTAGTAATATTGCAATCTCTTATGAACTGTTCACTTGTCTTTATGTCTTCTAACTTGATAAATCCTAGAAAACAGGAAAGGTTCAGATTTGGCTTCCTTGTATTTAATTTTAATCAGAGAAAGTATTGGTAGAACAAGATCCTGGAAAATTTCAAAAGACACCTTGAACATCAATGTTGTATTGATCAGTGGCACACATATAAAAAGCATGGCTCTTATTATTACTGCTTTTCTCTATTTTTCTTTCATGTATTATAGCAAGATGTTATGTTTTTGAAGATGSAACAGAGATTTAAGGGTCGTGACYACACCTACACATCAAAATATAGAAATACTCAAAAAACTATTTAAATTCTGTGCTCTTTCTTTAAAAAATGCAGTATAATTTGTGTTTAAAAGTATTTTTTTGTATTTTCTGTCTTTGTGCATGTTAAAATAACAATGATAAACACATATCACATAAACACATAAACTGCCAGTGGATATTGAAAAGTAGATAACTGGTAGAAATGAAGAGAAAAGAAAAAAAAAACAACAAAAATACAAAATTGCAAATTGAATTGCCCTGATGTTTTGTATGCAGCATAACAAATATTTTGATTGCTATTATTGTACATCTATGACTGTCATTCCCATTAAAGTCTAGACAAACAGAGCAATCAATAAAGCTATTGTGTGTGATTGTACTGGGCTTAGATTTTGTACTTTCTGTGGGTTTCACTGTAAAGAAAATACACTCCCAGACACTACTGGAGTAGTGTTGWTCTCATTAACACAAAGAAAAATCATGAATTGTATACTACTCTTGCCAGATTAAAATGGACAATATAATTTATGTTAGCTAATGAAAGCTTTCTTCTGCCGTCCTTCCAGTAACTTCAGAATGTATAGTTTAGATTAGATACTTGCTTTCTGGAAGAACAAGTTAGTGAAAAAAATATTAGCTACCAAAACCCTCATTTAGGCTCTTATACTTTTATATTTAATTATACTCATCTAAGGATTTCACTATGTGAGAAAACAGGTGGGGGGRAGAAAAAGAAATGAACAGTGAAAGCTTGAGAATGACAGCATCTTTCTACTTGCATTATTCACAATTTGTTTGGAACATACCTACCCATGGTTCTTATTAATATCTGAACCACTTTGGTGTCCTGGTGAGGATAGAGAAAYATGTGAGGCTCATGAAATAGACTTTTGACAAATCTCAAAAGCATGAATGACTTGTACTTATTTCTCCTAGCTGCCACCCCTTTATCTCCATCTCTTTACCAGTATTTCTATAACACATTATTAACACTGGAAGTAGCTTTAGACACTAAAGAACACATATGAAACTTTTCTTTTATATTAAAAATATTTTATTTTAATTTTTTAATATTTGATATTCAAAATAAATTTATTACAAATAGTTACATTTTAAAAATTGATGAAAGTGTAAAACATGCTGGTGTGAATAACAAGAGAAATTAAATATATTTCCCATRGTTTTGCAACTTGAGAATAGGTTCTTTCTAGTGTAGCAAAAACCCTGAGTCATTCCCTTCTTGCAACTGGAGTGTTGGTGTGCTATGTCTAATAAGAACCAGAAATACCAGTAGGTCATAGGTAATTTCCCGTGGTTTTCTCTTGACTTTCATCAACATTTGTTTTCATAGAGTTTAYATTACCATGCAGTGTCTTTGGGATAATAACCTAGTGGGAATGCATGAATAAAATTGCCTATGGACTACATAACAGTAGGTTGAAATAAGTAAATGGATTACAYTGTTAAATGGAATTCTGCTAAAATTGCTTTGACTGTATCAGGGCTTAGTGCTCACAGCTACTGACCTTCATGCTATCATTCACTATGGCTGAATATCGATTTTAGAGACACCTACCTTCAAAAAAAACTTCAAGGAAAATGAGAACAGTTTGATATAACATCAACGTGGGAAACTAAAGAAGAAAAAAGAAAAACTTCACATATTAGTTGTGGGTATGGCTGCATCCTAATCRGGGGGCAGAAAAACAGGGTCAGTGCAGCTGCATCTATATGTTTTATCTAAGGCACAATATCCACTGCATTGTTTCACTCTTTATTGCAGTCTGACCTCTTCACGTCCCTTTGCTCATACTGCCCATCCAGCTGCATGGATGTTATTGTGCAGCAAACCTCCAAGTATAGCCTAACAAAAGCTGGTTCACTCAGAATCACATCTCCAAAAATCACACTTCAGTATTATAAAGAAAAGATATATTTAAAAAAACCCCACATTTATTATAAATAACAACTCTAGGATGCAGTAGTCCTTGAAAATTTTCTAGAACATTTACTACTCCTACTGTACTTCATAACTGACAGGAGGGCTTCAGTCAAAAAACCCCAAGAGACTGATAATAGAAAATGCACCAGAATCAAATGAAAGACAAAAATTATTAAGAGACGATGATAGTGAACTCCTTACACCATGAYAAATTCTAAAATGTGACTAGAACTTAATTAAAGCATCACAACTTCTGAACATTGAAAAATGTGCTTTTTAGAAAAGAGTCTAAGAGTRGATGCATCGTCAGAAGAATGAGATTTTTTTTAATGTGAGGTGTAAATTTAGACATCTTCACAAACTAGTTACATTTTATCATCTCATGGTCTAATTATATTCTGCTTTCTCTTAAATAGCTATCTTTTTACTACTCTTACTGTAGATGTCCTGCCAGTATATATTACTTTGCAAGAATTTCTTTTGAATTAGATAAAAGCTGAATCTCAAAAATTCTTCTCTAGAAATATAATTGCACTCTAAGGAAAGAAGTGGAGGAGAAGAAGGACAAATAAAATGGCACAGCCTGATCTTTGTTTATGAGAACATTTTCCCATCAGCTTTCTCTGAATGAAAAAGATTTTCATTTTGCCTTAAAAATCAGACAACATTGCTTAGCACATATTCTTCCCTGTCAAACATTTCACTGATGTGTCCTTCTGTAGACAGCTTAATAAAGGGTATTTCACCCTTAGCATGTTACTGAAGTTGTGTGTCATTTTCTTTCCACTTCAGATGACATTTATGGAAGCAAGAGTCTCACATACCTTTTAAGTACATARCCATTAGAATTGTTAACTCCTTTCTTTCCACATGCTTTGCAGCACAGAGGAAAAAGAAATTTTGAACAATATTTTCTCCTGTGAAGGCCATTTGTGATAACTGGACAGGTCTTAAGAGTTGGTAATATTTAGAAAATATGAAAGTTGCATCTTCTCTCCTTTTTGAGGATTTCTCAGAGGGTTGCAATACTCCAATACATGGAAAGAACTTCTCACAAAAGTTGTCATGCTTCTTTACATATGATTTTTTTCCACTACCACTACCAAAATCAAATTCTATACATGATGCTTTATATGTAATTTTGATAAACTATATATTTCCAGTGCCTTTTAAAAATAATGATGTGAAGCTCATGGTATGAAGTGGTATGGTTCAGAAGCTCAGTGGAAGATGTCTCATTAAGATTATCCAAGGAAGGRTCTTTTCACTGCAAAGAGGACATTAAAGGGGGAAGAAAAAGAAAAACTTTTAGATAGATACATCCCTAATAGATGAGGTAAAATAAAGGTTAAGCCAAAGACCAAATGTCCCCAGTTACAAGTTGATGAGCCGTCAAAAAATTCCAGGCACAGCTCTGGACTCAGTAATTGATATGAAGGGGGAAAGATGAAGAATTAGGGTATTTGAGGTGTGAGCTCCCTAGGCCTGTGGCTCCGTCAGCCAGAGGCAGCGTGGTCCCAGTGCTAAAAGGTGCACTTTAGGTGGGGGTCTTGACCCAGATGCTGGGTTTGGAATGGGATATGTTGCCAGAGTCATCTGCTGGAGGAACTGGGCTTGAGTGAGGCAAGTGAGGGGCTCTGCACTGGCAGCTGRAGACAGACCATTGGTCTCAGCCCACGTGCCAGATGCTGGTTGTGCAAGTTTCTGTATCTTCCCCAAACCTGATGTGAGTCTGAGCGTGTGTTTGTTTGACTGAAAAAACCTCAAGCTGGACCAGGGACAAGTAGGATGCTCTGGGTCTAGCAGGGGTATCAGGCAGCCTGGGATTTGGGGGAGATCTGTGATTTGAAAGTCTGTCTGTTTGCTRGCAAGTGAGAAGGGCACCCATGGGGCAGATAAGAGACACAGGATCAGGCAGGCAAGGTGGGCAGGCAGAAGGGCTGTGCCATACTTGGAGGATCCATGACTGTGCTTGTGAATCTAGAAAGAGTTCCCTGGGTGCCTTCACTAGTGACCTTTAGTCCAGACCAGCTGAAGAGGAGGAGYTGCTGTCTGTACTGGTWTTTTGTCAGTCCTAYATGCTTTCAGCAAACCAACTGAAGATTTAAACAGAAAAGGGCTGTTCAGTCTTGCATAGAGATCCCACGTGCCTCCAGATGGGCTTCAGTGGCCAAGAAGGAGAAGAACCTATCCCCCAGAACTACSGGAAGAAGCAGCCCTCAGCACCAAACACTGATGTCAAAGGATGCTTCTATTYTTTTGCCTTCTGACAGCAAAAAAGTATCATGGTTTTCTGTCTTTAGAATCTAATTATAAATTTGATATGCTGATAAAATTCRATATTTGATCTTTTTTATACAACCCTAGAAAAATTTTATCACTTTAAGTATTCAGTATATTCTTGGTTATTTCATCTTACATCTGAAGATTTTCATCCCTTCATTCCTACAATACAATAAGATGATCTTTGGTATACTTTAACAACCTTACCCCTTTTTCCCTCATAATCTTCCCTGCTCCAATTATTGTCTCTCCATATTGAACTCAAGCACAAATAATATYAATTAATGACAATCTCTTCTCTTCCTAATTTTTTAGCAGTTAATTAGGAAGGGTTTCTTCCTTGACAGATATTTGTGAATAACATATATATTAGAGTAAATATGGATTACCACAATATATGCAATCTTTTTTTTTGTTTTGTCCTTTCTCTTTTCCCTGGGATCCTTACAGAAACTATGTAAAAGGAGTTATTTTCAGTGCAGCTCCAGTAAGTGCATGGTGGAGACCTCCATGTAGACTTAAAAGCCTGCATGTGTCTTGAATGAGCTAAATCCAYCTCCCTGTGAAACAATAATGATGGAGACATTAACTGAAGAMAAATTTATAAAGATTGCCTTCTTTCAAGTTTTCATCACAGGAGAGATGAGTTGGACCAATTGCAATAGCATTATAATGGCAATCTAATTYTCTGTGTTTCGAGCAATTGTCAAAACCAAAAAAAGTTTGGAAAGCTGAAAGAAGATGAAAATTGYTAGTTGTACTGTACAACAATMTAGACAGCAGTTGTTTTACAAAACTGTTCCCTAAAAATGTTGCTTACAACAAATTTACACTTTTATCTATAAATTAATGGCCATAACATATTTGTCAATTGAATGGACAATGTGTTTAAATGGACAGTGAGTYACTCTACATTATACATGTACTATAATTCTTTATATGCATAGAAAATTATTCAGATACATGAAATAGCAGGAACTCGTTGGTAAAATTAAAATGCGTAAAATACAACATGAACATGGAAGAAAGCTATAGCTTTGAATTTACAAGACTTCTTAAATGAGAAATAAAAACCCACACAGAAGTATGTGAAAAAAAATATTCAGTAACACTGACAAAGTCCCTGGGCTTAATAGAATCTTTAAAAACTTTGAGAAGTCAGGTGTTTTTGAAAAAAGAATCTGTTCCACTCTTATGACAAAAGCCAAAAGGATAGATGCTGAGAAGCTGAACCAAAACACAGAAATCTGATTTTTATTTCTGGGTTGATTTGTTGGGGTTTTTTTCCAGRTTCCATACCAGTTCCTTATAAATTTAATGATTTCCAATAAAACAACTGTGTTGAAAAATAGATTTTTTGTATTTTTATATGTGTCTGTGGTATTTTCCAATGTTACCTGCTTATTTCATGAGTGTTATTTTCCATTGCTATTATTTGTTTATGTGTCAGTAGTGTTCARAGGTTTCAATCCCTATCAAAATCTCTCAGTGCCAAGGATATTGCAGATCAGCCTATTCTCAGATGAACTTAAAATTGGAATAGTCAGAAGAAGACAGAATAGAGAGAGAGTGGATTCATTCACAAAGAACTGAATCTGAAAATAAGCAGGTTCTCCTACCATGTAAATACTAACACCTTGGATTCCATCACCCTGTCTAAATGTACAGTTTCCCTACCCTCATCCAGGAATTGAGTCCTGGTCCCCAGGCCAAGTAACGCAGCATGGCCTGGGCGCAGTCTGCCTCAAGTGGAGGGTGCATTAGAAATACAAGGCACCTGTCTCAAATCTTCCCTGGCTTCCAGGTGGTGCTCTGTGGCTCTCTGGACATACAAAATAATAGTTATTTTGTGCACACACAGAAAATAACTATTATTGTGAGCTTTCTCTAGTTCAAAGTGTTGTAATAATACATTGTGAACAYGCTGAATCCAAGTTACAGAGTAGGTTGCCTGAATTCCTATCAGTTTGACCCTTGTAATGGTCCAAAGCAGACTGAGAATGCAAAGGAGGAATTTCGTTTTGGTCTAATTCTTAATAATCTAATACAATAATTCTTTTTAGAGCAGTTATCACTATATTAACATTTATGTTTTATACAGGTAAGYTGATATATCTACTCAAAATTTCTAGAATTCATCCTGCTCTTACTGACACCCTTCACTGCCTGTCTGGCTGCTTAGATCAATGGTTTCAGGCTGTGAGTGAGGGCTATGGTAATCTTTGGCATTCCATGTTCTTCATGGACATGGGGATGAGGATGATGTTGCATTGATGGTTCCTTTCTAACCTCTACAGGATCTGCCTTGCATTATATTTACTGTCATGCTTTACTTACTGACCTTCAAGTCCACAGTACCCCAAAATTCACATCTACAATCACTATATATAATATTTTGCCCTTGTTGTATAACTGTTCTTAGTTCTCTGTTACCTCCAGAGCTGATTTTACTCAGCCCCTGGTGTTGCACTCTTTGTGACTGGTTAATTGGGCATTGGTGAGTAGTTCACAGCCCAGGAGCTGCCTGATTTCAGTGGAATTACATATTTTTTCCCTGTATTTATTGTACACATTTGGCTGTATTCAATTTTTCTCCTGTAATAGACTACCTTAGAAGTACTTATCAGAGAATGTTGAAGGTTGCAGGAGCATTTAAATTACTTAAACCATTTCCTCTTCAGCAGCCTTGATTTTTGAGCGAAGCCCATCTCAAAATTAGAAGTGTTCAATGGCAACCTATAAACTACATTAAGCTCTATTAACTCATTGGAGCAACCTATTTTGGCAGATGTGCTCATCCAGAAAATAGAGAACATAAAATTCAATGGCTTCTTCCCACAGCATCAGACAAATTTAAGCCACTCATAACATCAATTTACGGAGAAGTGGCACACTTATAAATTACTTGAGCTTTATAGGCAATATGAAGCAAACATATGGTGTAAGGTATTTGGAAAGGCATTTATGACTCCTGTAAAAATGCTGCAATAAAGTTCTAAGCAGTTATTCCAGGGTACTTTTTCAATGCTGGTATGTGTTCCTAATCCCTGGGTCATCTTTCAAACACAATTCAATAATATCAATCTATTTCTCAGCTTTCAGGACCAATTTTGTGCAGTTTTCACTTTGGTTTTATTTTAGCTGATACTTACAGATATACTTTCATTTTTAATTAAAAAAATTAATTCAAGATGACTCCATTACTAGTCACAGAAAACAAGAAAATCCTATCCTTGAAAATCCATTAATTGATGACATAAAATATACTTTTTTGCTGTTTGCTACACAATTAGWAAAAATAATCATTAGTGAATATCCAGAAGAGTAAATACTTCAATGTAAATAATTCTGAGCAAAGAAGTCCATCAATCCTTTTTATTTCRGTGATAGATCTTTCCCTCTAACCAGTAGCATTGTAATCTGTTGACCTATTCTTGTTCTGTAGAGCTGCTGCTCACCTTTCACTGTGGCTGTACCTTCACTGTTTCATCTTCAGTACCACTCAGGAAGGCAGCTCAGCTTTTCAGAGCTGACACATAATCTCCTTTCTTCAGGAAAGTACAATAATGACAGTGATAATACTGTCATTATCATTATAGTGTATGAGACAACGAACAAGAAGGTCYTAAGTGTCATCTCCTATTCACATCAAACTATCAGAGTCTTCCTTAGCCCTGAATTRGCCCTCAAACTTTCTCATGAAGTGATAGATTAGGGGAGGATTCTTGGTATTGGTGGGTGCTCAAGGATACACATTTTTCAGTACCCTCTTACCWAAATATAAAAACTAATGATAGTACATTCCTTAACATCAACTCCTAAAATTTGATTCTTATATAACCTTTAAAAACAACACAGAAGGTTTTGAACATAATGTTTTTTAACTAAAGCCCATTACCACTACAGAACTACAGAATAATTTTGTGAATCCCTTTGTTTAACAGTGAAACCTGTTGAAAAATCATTGCATAGACAGACACTTTTAGTTTTCACTAACTGAAATAYGCATTTCACTTTGAGATGTTATCCAGTTGGGTGTTTAATTCTCTCCTTGTGCTGCTTTTTGAKTCAATACAAGAGTCTCTGGGGATGTACTGCAAATTACTGAACCAKCCTCATTTGTTACTAGTTCACTAGGAGTATGTTCTCATTTTACTTAATTTTTTTCAGAATTAGATAACTAAACTTTCTATGATATGGTTTTCTTTATACAAACTGGTGATCTGTACCCAAATCCAAGGAAAGAAAAGAACAGCTTCTCAAGGGAGACAAACAGGTTGTTAAAGATATCCACAAAATCATGACAGAAGTTCTGGTTTTACTCTGTTGAACAGCTTTCACCCTCTTTTTGCTTTGATCAGCAAAATTTACTCTTCTTCAGTGATGGATTTAAAAAGTGCAACATAATAAAAATTGCCATGATTTTATATCTGAAAAGATAAAAACAGAGCATGTGACCTCTAAACACATTCTATGAAATGAATTTTATTATATAGTCTCTAATTTTAAAACTGTTTTGGAGAAATGGAAACTTTTGATAGTTGATTAAATATGAATGCTCGTTAAGTGATAAAAGTCAAACAAGAATTATTTGAAAGATAATAAGGGAAACCATTCTTACATTGAATTATTTATTGCATGAATACTATCTGTTGTTGGTCTTTCCTATAGACATAAAACTGCCTGGTGTGGTTTTGGTGTGTAGAGCTGCCAGAAAATTAGTATCTTCATTGTAGTTCCATAAAAAACTTWTTTGTATCATTTTACTGTTTGCCATCTTTAAAATGTTCCCTCTCTGGAAAATTCAGTCCTTAAGGACATTAAAAATTATAAAGTAGAAATTTCTGTATAGGTAATAACATAAAATTAAGATACAGATTTTTCCAGCCAATATATTAAGTCTGTGAAATTCATTGTTCAGGAAGAAGTTGGGAGTCATGAGATGGAAAAGATTATAAGGATATTAAAAGCTTATAATTATATTGAGACTTTCCAGAGTCATATCACCTAATACCATATCTATTTCAGATATCAAATTAAATATAAATTGGATTAAGGCAAAAATTCATGGGGACTTATTTTGTCAGAGTGCCCTACTGATTTTGGGTGCAGATGGGTAAGGATTTGTCTCTGAGCGTGTTCTATTTCTCCTCAAAGGAGATGAGATATTGAATTAAACAGAGAGTAGGTAATTGTCCTGGCTTTATCTGGGATAGTGTTATATGGCACCTGGTACAGTGCTGTGATTTGGATTTAAAGTAAGAATAATATTAATAACAAACTGATGTTTTAGTTGTTGCTGAGTAGTGCTTACCCTTTTATCCTTAGACCTTTCCAGTTCCCCAGGCTCTGCCAGTGGTGAGTTGCACAAGAAGCCAGTGGGGAGCATGGTCAGGACAGCTGATCTGAACTGGCCAAAGGGATATTTCACACCACAGAATGTMATGCTCAACATATAAACAAAGCACTTTACTGAGGCTGCTGTTCCCTGCTTGGGGATAGGCTGGTGTCACTTCTTTCTCTTGGGTGCTATTCCTCTCTCTTTTCATTTATTATAACTATTAATAATAATAATAGGAATATAATAATAATAATCATCATCATTATCATTTTAAATTATTAAACTGTTGTTATGTCAAGCCATGAATTTTACCTTTTATTTCAAATTCTCCTCCCCACTGAGGGGAGGTGACAGAGTGAGTGAGCACTTACGTGGTACTAAGCTGATGGCTGGGGTTAAATGACAACAACAAAMTTGTTTTTTGAATGTGGCTTAAATTTGAAACTAACAAATGAAGTTAGATGGTGAGGAGTTCTGGACAAGTACATGCTCTTAGGTTATGCTAGTAGGCTAGAGTGAAGTCCCAACGGACCACAGGTCATGTAGGTGTCCCCACAAGTCTTSCAAGGTATGAAAAATTGGACTGGGGAAAAGATTTTTTTTTTTTTACTATTACAATTAATTAAATTAATTAATTAAATTTAATTTAAAAAACTATCTCTTTAAAGAGAGAAATAAAGACATTACATTTCTTGGCATATATTGCAAAGGCATGARAAAACCTGAAATATGCTAAGAACTCTCTTGCATATGAGAAGCTTTAAGTAGCTTACTCCACAAACAAAATCCTTAAGAAATTATTCATCTTTTATACAATTATGTTCATAAAATCCATTAGCATTAGACAAAAAATAGATAAACATTCAGCCAGATCTCTTGGCTACTAATGTTCAATTATCTGTTTATTAAATAAGCCATTTTTATGGAATCTTCCCAATATTTAGACTTYACAATATTATTCAAATAGTTTGCAGATTACTTTGCATATTATGATGTTTTAGAATAAAATCTGGGATCTATCACTAATGGGTTTATATGACAAAATGGACACAATAAGAGGACATTTAGAAATTAATAAGKTTTCTCATTTCTTACAGTACAATTTGGATGAGAGCTTTTGAAACAAAATTTAAACCRGTTTCTATAAGCATGTGATAAAATAGGGTATTGGATATATAATGTTTGAAAAGGTATTAAGGGCACATTCAGCATGTGTCAGTTCCAAGAATTTAGATGTCAGGTCTTCTAAATGTTCTTTTTCTGCTCTTCCCACTCCATTGCAGTGTATCCTTTTGCACATTACTAAGAACTGTGTTAATCAGTAGCTATTTTTTTAACTAGAGATGAGCATAAGCTGTCACTGTCATATCATGTGATATCTAAGGCTATGKCCAAATATGACTTTTTTAACAAAGAAAAAATATTTTAACAAAGTGGAGAAAATGTCTGTGTAGTCAGATGAGTGAGCAGAGTGCTAACRTGTCAGTGTCTGTTGTTAATGGGAAGTAAAGAGTGTTTTTGAGCTACCACTTCTGGCTATATTTAGCCATCTGGAGTTCCCAACCTACAGTCATGCAAAAGTCTACAAATCAATTATAGACTTCAGGTGGTTACAGCCTGATCTAAGTCAGATCACCTAGGTCAGATCTACAGATGGCAAGATTTTAATTAACACATTACTTCCCAAGTCACAATAAATAAACCCAAGAACTAAGGCATCTAATTTAAAAAGCATAATAAAGAATGTATTTGGTTTTCCTGCCTACAAGTGAAGAAGCTAATAAAAGATTCAATTACATTTAAAGTACCTTATCAGCATGTACTTGAAACAAGATTCCTTATTTTTCTTGAGACTATTCATCCTTTTTTCTAGCTCTGTCTCCTAAGCTAAAWGAAAGCCAAAATAACCCAATTAGCTATTAACAAGACTAGCATTGTAAGTGGCTTAATTTTTTTAAGTCAACTAGTTATGACAATGTCAAGCAYCACAAACAAAAGAACAAACTAACATTCTCCTTGGAAATCAGAAAAAAGGCAAAACCCAGAATTCATTATCTTTCTCCTGGGGCATTCAGTGTGAATGTATCTGCCAATCATTTCAAAACTATGACCACTGTAGTCTCCCTAGGCAAAATTTTAATTTATATGCAATTATATTAAAGATGTATTTTCCATATCTTACACAAATAAGTTGCTAATATCTCCCAAGATTTTTAACAGATTATAAAAAGACTCTTTTATTAATAATTCTGTTATAATTTAATGGTTCTGCTTGTCATCAGGTCATAGTTTTCCTTCATTCCCTTAGGGAACCAATGCTGTACAAATTCTAAGTAAATTAGTTTAAATGAAAACAAATTAACAGTGAATCATCCAAGCTGACCTTTACCTATTAGTTGTAATGCAAGATTATGATCTGTAACTCAGTAAATACTGCAGGATAAATAATTCATTTAAGCTTTATTCACATTAATGAGAAGTGAATTTTAATTCAGCAAAATATCCTTAGTGGATTTCATTGTATGAATATTATGAGTAGAAAGGAGATRTATGAAAGTCAAGGAGGGGAGGAGGAGATGGTTTAGAAATGGTGGAAGAGATATAGGGCAGAAAAAAACCACCAGATCCACGCTCTCACAGGGCTATACAGACTTTGGGGAACACAAATGCACAAGTGTCCAAGCTTCTATTTATCAGCAATCTGTTACAACAAATYAGATTACCTAGCCAGGCATTTTGTGACTATTCTGTCAAAGATGGCAAATGCTAAAACCCAGTTATTTCTGGCTTTAAAACATGCCCCTAGAAGCTGCAGGTCCCAGATGTCACAGACAGTCAATGTGGCCAAGTGCTTCATCAGTTAACTCCCATCCAGGGAATTGTGCTTCTGGATGAAAATAACAGCTACCAGTGGTACCTGAAAAACAYAGGAAGATTTTAGGTACTGGATATTTGTTTTTTTGCAAAGAAAATAGACATGTTGTGTGAAGATGGTAAATACGTTTGTGATAGATATGGAGAAATTAAAGGCTCAATGAAAAAGTAATCCATGCTTGCTACAGCTCATTAATGTTTTATATCAATAGGATTATGACATGACTAGTGTACAAGACATGAGTCAGGACAGCAGCAAGTGGAAAGAGCTGGAGTTTGACTAGAAAGCAAAAACTGCTCAGCATTTTTGGACGGAAGATTATGGCACAGCAAAACATATGGCGCCACCTTTTCAAGTCCTGTCTTACTGTGCAAASAAGATAGGAGCTTTTCTCTTTCCACTTAGATGAGCCAAAAAACCTACTAGTTCAATGGAACATTAGTTTTTGATGGTTTTTGCTTGTATAGTGCTCTCTGCAAGACCTTATTATGAGGAAAGTCCATAGGTGCTATGATAAATAATAAACAAAGAGAAATATCAGAAAGAATGGTGATAAATATAATACCAAACAAGTGTTTTCTTCTAGGGTTTAGGAGAGAGTGTAACTTCATACTGTCAGTAGGGAGAGCTGTTTTTCATAACAAATAACTCTGTTGTAATAAAAATTTGTTTCTGTGCCAGGTAAATTTTCTTCCATGCTCCTTGATGTGGTGCTGTAATCTAATTATGCTGTGATTCTGAGTAAATTTAGGATGTTCCTGAGACAACCCATCTGTTATTCAAGYACACTTAAGGCTTCCTTTTCACTGATTTTTGGTACTTGATTGATTGGTACTTGATTTTTTACAAGGTGTTCCCCAAAATGTGGTAGTGCAGAGTTCTTAAAAAAGAATTCAAAAAAGTTATTTGATTTTTCTAGTCTATGCAATTTTTCTGCCAGTATAGTCAGAACAACCTTCTCTCAGTCTAGCTGTTCATATTCCAGCCATTTTCACTGCCTTTTTTTTTCTGAAGTTTCCATGATGTTTTTCATCTTCACCTCATGATGACAGTTCTATTTTTCATCTGGTGCTGTCTYTTTCTAATTTGATTTATACTCATAGGCTCCAAAGATCTCTTGTGATCTCTTGCTCATTATGCTACACAGCTGTCAATAGTGCACACCATTATGGTATTCCCAAAAATTAGTACTGGTTAACTTGATCATATTTCCATGTCAAACTATTTTAAGCTTTTCAGAGTCCCCAAGAAAACTTGCTGCAAATTCTGCTTAACAGACTCAAGGTTTAAAGAAAGCCATTTACCAGACTAGACCACCAGAAAGAGGCTATTAAATCACCTTCTGCTTAATAATTGAGAGATTTTGAGTTCATCCCATCCCAAGACATGCCCATAGTTTGTCATGTGCTCCTTAGTTGATGACAATAGGTAGGCATTTCAATGTCAGAAGCCTTACAAAGCTTCTCATGTATGTCCAGATCACCTAACTGGGGCTATGAAGCCTTTTCAGCTGCGCTTCTTAGGACAGAGAAGTGCACTATATACTCATGCATGTTCATTCACAAATATGCATGTGACAACTTCATGATGTATGCAAAAATGGTACTTTATAAAAAGGTATTTGGAAAAGTATACCTGAAGGGCAGGCATTTAGTCATAAGATTGAGAGCTGACCTCTCGAACACAGAAAGCATCAGTGTCTTTTTTTTGTCCTTTATGAATTTTGTGCTCAGAATAATTTGAACAGCCTGGCAGTTGCCCATTCTTAGTCCTGGGMTTCATTAACAGAAAGCATTTCTAGTAAAACAAATAGATATAGGAATTTGATGATTGCCATGTTAGCTGTCAATCCTACACATGGTTGCAGGTGGTCCCTCTCTTCTAGGGCTAG
>CADDXX010000014.1:2302848-2331637 GCA_902810485.1 Alauda arvensis
GTAGCTTGGAACAAACCAATACAAATAGAAAATAACAAACCCCAACACATGGTATTGGCTGTTTAACCTCCATTATTAGTTTTCAGCTGCTACAATATAAAGACAGAGATATAAGGTCTGTCACAGCTCTGCCCTTGCCTAATTTAACTTTACCAAGTCATGGGATAAAGTACTTGAAATTTTATTGTGTAGTACTTTTTATATGCTGCAAATTAGTGGAAAACATAATTTCATAGTTCCTGAGGCTCCACAAAATCCAAAAAGAATAGATTTTTCCAAAAACCCTGAATATTTTCACATTAGGCAGACCAAGTAACCAGCTGATTCATGTTGATCTAAAACACAGCAGTGAGATATTTTCCAAGATTATTTAGCAAAATCTGACAGATAAGAYTTAGTTTTTCTGCCTCTGATTGTATTTATTTCTTTGTTCTTCCTTTCCTCTAAAAAAAATCTAACCTCAATGTTATTGTTCCTGGATTGCAYAATATGAAACAAATGTAATACAAATAAAAATCCTTCATTAACAGTTGATCTTTTTCAATATAATTCAATCTTTCCTAAAGTAATGCTAAATGACAGCAAGAAGATTTCAAGAATAAAACTAAAAACAATTGGGGTGTAAAGCTGGTGTCAAGAGCCATGAAACTAGGGAAYGTGACTTTATCCCACACATTCCCATTTATCGCTAGGAAAGAAATAATTTACCTTAGAAAATAATGAACAGTACCTACAATATTTTTATTTCTTTAGTTATAGTGACATATCTCTGGATGAAGCAGTCTATATTTGCGTGAGTTAAACAAAACTCATTATTGTTAAACTAAATGTCCTTACTTTCTGAGCTCCCTACTTTCCTACTGGCATGTCCATATATTCCCTTAAAATTTATTTATTTTAATTGTTGAAGYCTAAGTAAAGGCTGATAAAATAATTTCTCTCCCTTTTTCCAGAAAATCTGCCTGGACAGGATTTCATTCATTTCATGTGATTCTAAACAGTCTTTTTCACTTGAATTCCTAAACTGGCAAGATAGATGTTTGAAATACTGTCAGGGTGTATCAAGGTACAGGAAGGGCTGGTGGATCCCCCCCTTGTGGGCTGGGCTCTGGAAGTTCCAGGAGCTGCCCATAGAGCAAGTGGGAACTGATGGCCACAAACTGAGCTGGAATGGGTTCTTGGGCTATGGGCAGGAGTGGGAGAAGGCATGGGGAAGAGTTTAAGAGAGGATTGATCACAAAGTCCTAAATAAAGGTCTTTGCTAAGCCTAAATWAAAGGTCACCACTCTTGTCCCACAGTGCCTGGAACACTCACSTCAAAAATGGAAAAATYMMAACTGTCTTTTCTGGCAACTGAGACTTTGATCAATTTCCTGAAATTACKAGACTGCATTGTGTTTTCAAGTACAGACTCTTTTAATGATGTGGTGCTACTCATAGTTACAGCTACTGTGGATGCCACCTTCTGACAATGGTTTTATATTGATTTTTACCCTTGTCAAAGTTAGGCAGTGAATTCACCCCAATTTTCTTTTATAGTTCTGGGAACAAACACCATAATTTTCATTAATCCAATTTTTCCTTAGGAAGCCCCCCAGGTCTTAATRCTGTTCTTTTGTTTCTTAGCAATGTAGTACTATAGAGTTGCATCTTGACATAGTTAAGTTACAGTACATTTGACTCAAGAAGGTTCAGAAATCTCTAGAAATTATTTAGGTTTTCACTGCAAATGAATGGACGACAGTAGAAATAACCTACTGACAGAAATGATCTGTGAATCCACATCTAGAAGTTATTTTATTTTGGCTCTAAATTTTTCTTAGACTAGGAATAGACATATTTAAATTGATAATAGATTGTGGGCAAACAATGAAATTATATAAGGGGATAAATAATGAACTTTCTCAGAATGCTTATATGTGGGACATGTATATGATGAGTATCTTGCTTGGAAAAAAAATCCGAGGAAATTTGAACAATTTCCAAACTTTTTTTCGAGCACTTAGTAATATCCTGAATCTTCACTATTTTCTGTTAATTGCTTGTTTATTTTCTTTATTTCTTATAGAAAACTTCACTTAGTGACTGACACATTAAAAAAAAAGTAAAATCAAAAAAATTAGCTAATTTATTTCCAGAATTTTCATGCTAACAATACAAAGTTATACAAGAAAATAACTGTCATCTCAATATAAATTCATATCTACAGGTATAAAACTGCATGAGTAATCTTTTTTGCTATGATTACACTGAACCTCAGTGCAAAGAAAATTGTGTTTTTCTTTTTGTCAGTCTAAAGCTTTAAGGAGTTTATGTAAGAARACTCTAAATAAATAGCAGACAATGAGGGGTTGTGGAAATAAAAAGACAGTTTTATGGTAGCTTTCATTTTCTTAAAAAACTTTTATTCTAGTTCCATATYTTCTATTTTATAAAATCTTAGAATGTAAAAGGGACCCTCAAAGATCATCTAGTTTCAACTTCTCTGGTATTGCAGGGACATCTTTGGGTGGTTGTAGGCAGAGGGCAATGGTCAATAGCTAGGGGTCCCAAAGGAATCAGAGACAAGTGGTGTCCCTCCTTTACTGGGACAAGTGTTATTTAATATYTTCAACATTGACACAGGCAAAAGGATCTCATGACAATTTTGCAGATGACACCAAGCTGAGCTGACACACCTGAAGGATGGGATGCCTTCCAGAGGGACCTGGACAAGCTCAAGAAGTGGACTGGTGGAAATGCCTTGAGTTTTAACAGGACCAAGTGCAAGGTGCTGCACTGCAAGCTGGGTCAGGGCAACCCCTGTATCAACAGAAAGCTGGGGGAGGGACAGATCCAGAGCAGCCCTGCCAAGAAGGACTTGGGGTGCATGAGGGACTGGACGTGAGCAGGCAAAGTGCCCTCCCAGCCCAGAAAGGCAATTGTATCCTGGGCTGCATCAAGAGCAGTGTGGCCAGCTGCTCAAGGGAGGGGATTCTCCCCTTCTAYTCCAGTTTGGTGAGACTGCACCTGCCTACTAAAAGCATGCAATCTAATTTTTAGCAATGCATTAAGTTAAAAAAAAAAAAAGTCTTAGTAATCGTAAGCACGTAAGCACAAGAGTTCTTGAAAAAAACATCCATGAAGATTACAGAACCAACATAACTGAATATTTGAAAAATTCATTAAGACATAACCTGAGCTGCCTGATCTACCTTCAGAGTTTGGCCTGCATTYGGCCTGTGTTAGAATTGGAGTACCTTAGAAATTCCTTCCACCCAAGAATATAAAACTAATGTAATCCCTTATCTCATATCTGTTCTGGTTTGCAAAGATCAATCGTGAAGGCCAAGATCCTAAAGTTCGACTGCATTAAGCAAACTCAGTTCAGCACCTGGTACTCATGAAATTTGCCCATTCCTTCATGCATGTACCTACTGAGAAGATAGTTTATTCCTAAAGTCTCTGAATACATGCAGATATATAAAAAATGTTGAGAACAGCAGATTTGAATCAATGTGTTGTATGCAATTTCTGAGCTTCTTGTGCCTGGAACTGTTAAGAAAATATRAATGAGTCTCTCTGTAGTCTGATGKGCAWAAAGGAATAATCTCTTTTTTGTTTCTTATACACTTTTTATCACTTGATACTGGACAACTGCAGCAATAAAATATGATTATCATGGTATGCACAACAGGTAGTTGTACAGAGAATTTTATTTGTAGCTCAACTTGGATAGCAGTTGCTGCCTTTGGATACTAATCATTCTTTTAATAATTTTAATGATACTATTGTTATACATATATGYAGTATATATTATACATATTATATTTATATATTTTTTATATTTTTGGTGCTATTTTACATTTTTAATTATACTATACTGACTATTTAATCTGAMAACCTAGTCCTGCTGGCTATCAACTGACATACAGTCACAAAGAGCAGTGAAGTGAGCTGAAGATTTCACATGGAGAACAAAGCTTGAGTGTAAGTACTAAGTAGTAATTTTTTAATCTCTGTGGGAAGAAGTTTAGGGTGTATGCATCTGAGGATCCCCTGGGGACTGGTGTGACACTGGTGTCAGCTATGAGTCAGAGAATTTCGGGAAAACCTTTTTGAAGGGATAAAGCTCTTTAATACAGCAGAATTCTCAAAATTATTARCTACAGAGAACATAATAAAAGATGCATACTGTTAATCAAAAATATGCCCAGCTCTTTTAGATACTACAACATGTCAGAGTGTGAACTAGCATATTTTAAAGTGACAGGTTAAAAAACAATATTCAACTACTAGCCTTACTCACTCCAAGTTAAACTGTTTATTTAACTACCTAAATTCTTTATCTTATGTCATTACACCATTTTAAAATGCAGTTTGCTTTATTTTTCCTCCAGCTTTTATTCTTCAACTATTCTGCTTGAAACACATGGTTCTATCAGTGAGAGCAAAAAGAGTTGGTTCAGTCCTCACCAATTGCTGAGAATAAAGTATACCTTAGTTAAAACAAATACTCTCCATTAGAGGACAAGACATATTCATATGTCTTGTCCTCTAATGGAGAGTATTTGTTTTAACATCTTGATGTTTTAACATCTTGAATACAACATATTCAAAATGTCTATCATGGTTTAGAAATTGCCAGGAAGGGCTTTAAGTAGAATCCAGGTCATTGATCCCTGCCATTTTCATCACAAAATAGAGAGACCTTTGAAAGAAAAACCCTGTAAGCAAGAAGATCTTATGCTTATTAATAGGTTTGAATTTCTGCWCTCACATTAGGGATGAACATCATCCCCAGAGTAAAAGCAGCCCAAAAATGGTAGAAAGGGTGGGACCCTTCAGCATAGTTTAATCTATTGCTTAAATATTTATATATTTGTATTTATATAATATATAYTCTATAAATACATATTAAGCTGTAAAAAAACTTTGTAATGTGACAGTTCAGATGTCAAAGAGAGGAAAAGGCCTTGATAAGTTTTACTTTMCAGGCATCTGCTGGATATTGATATTAGGAATAATGTCCTGGTGTTCTCTCACTCATGATAGGAAGAGTTGATTCATGTCCCTCATGGTCTTGGASGCAAGTCATACATGATTAGAGTGGAAAGAGAGGTTTCAGAGTCYTGCTCTAAATAGTGGTGGTGACATGTTGGGCTGGGTGACATGTTCCTGATTATTCCCCAATGACATGATTTATTACCCTTTCTACAGCTCTTTTCACAGTCCAGTTTCTTCATCTTTACCATCAGCTATTCTTATTTACTCTTTCCCCAGGGATCTCAGTTTTGCTGACTTTTTATACCTTCTTGTTATTCATGATGCAATTGCTCTGGAAAATTCCACCTTGGTCAGCAGTTCTGTAAGGTAATGCCTCTTTTTATACATAGTTTTTCATTTCTGCCATTTCTCATGTTGTTGTCATCTTAATTTAGTAAGGCTTGGCCAGCTGCATTTACTCTTTCACATCTACTCCTTTGCYATTTGTTACACCTGTATTTTCTCCTGCTGTTCCCTTCTTAGTGCAGTTCAGGACTTTTTTTCTGGATACTCCAAAACGAGTAGCAGCCCATAAACTCTGCTTGTTTATCTGCTCTAGATAAATACTTGTCTTTAGAAGAGAGCAWCAGAACATAAAATGCTAAAGTCACAAAAAAAAAATGCTACTTACTGGCTTTTGATCTACTTTGATTGCAAATTAAGGGAAAGTATAYGAAACAATAACTCTAAGAGATCATGTCTGTTATTGATAACAGTTCTGACTTACCATCCCATAGTAATAACATTTTGTTTTACTTTTATTTACAGTCCTTCCAGTTTTTAAGAAAGGCAATGACATGTGTTGACTGGTATATATTAATGAGAGAGAGTGCTGACAGATCAGAAAAGGCATAGCCTGTAAAAAAATGGAATAAAGCAATTAATACATACTCCTACTTTGACTGTTCTACAGATTATGAATAAGGTAATATTAAATGAGTGAGAGAAAAAGAGACAGCCCTTACATGTACATTTACTGATGTAAATGTCATCAGTGAAAATGAGTAAAAATAAACACAGACTTTCTTTTAGGAAGTACTTTCATTAACGCCCAAGGCCCTCAGTGGATCAGACAGGGCCAAATTCATCTTTGTCCCCTAGTTCTTGGCAGCATCTACTTCAGATATTGGACAGAGCTTCAGATGGCCTAAACATGGATCTTTCCATTGTTTCTGGAAGAGACATAATGATTTGTAACCATCGAAATCCACCATTGTGTGCTTGCAAAGGGTGTAAATCAGAGCAGAGACAGACCCATTGATTATTCCTCTCACYTCCTTGTAAATGCCTTCTGCTTTGTAGTGCTTAACATTTTCTCATCAGTTCTTACAGATATCACCTGCACYGATTTTAGTTACTTCTGAGGTACAACAGCTTCCAAACAAGTACATAGTTAAATAATTMATTTAACACTTTCTTTCTAATCAGAGAAATAATGAATAACAAATTGAATAATAAAAAGTAAAAAAATGTTAATATTAGCTCATTGTGTAAGAATTTACTTATATATTGATTTATGTTTTAGACAGTGAAGTTGTAATCTGAAAATGTGTAGATGAAATACTAGTAAAATGACTTTGATACTATAAATAATGGTTACTCGTTTTATAAGCCCTTGAATGAACTCAGTTTTATTTCAAAACTGTCTAAATGACCTGCTATCTTTACATATCAGTTCATTAATGGAGATTTATATAAATAATATGGCAATTTATTATGGTTCTCTAAGATCTCTCTAGTTCTAGTTTATGCCCTGATTTCAAGCATGTATGTTGTCAATAATTTGCTTGAACTAAAAAATTTATCAGTAGAAACAAAAAGATTGGCAAACTGGGTGCTGTGGTCTGTRCAAATTGATCTCATAATGGTAGAATCCTTTCTGAAATAAGGCAATATTTACATTATGTGCAATAAATAATACTGAAGATGTTACTCAATATACATGAAAATGAATTCCAGTCATCAGAAAACTAGTGTTAGACATKTTTTGTGCATTGTTAATTTAAAATTACTAGTAAATCCATACAATATTTGATCTGCACTTAAGATTGCATTGATCAATTTCTTCAGTCATTTACAGAGACATATCTTAGGAGATTTTTGTTTGTATCACTATTTAACATCTCTTTAATTTCTTTTTGCATGAAACAGTCAATGAAATGCAGTGCAATCCTAAATGACTTAAACAAAAATTCTATGAACATCAGATATTTTCAACATATGGAAAAAGACTGGAGGATTAATTTGCTGATGAAAGGATTTTCTATGTGTCATTGCAATACTGCAATGACACATAGAAAACTGGTCACTTACTTCAAGAAGAGGAATTTTGCATATTTATACCATTGTAGAAAAAATCTTAGTACTGAATCTTTTACAGTAATGTTTCTGTAATGAAATTGCAATGCTTTAAAATTTTGTGTCATTCATTCTCTAAGTAAGGGCAACACTTTGTTAATTTTATTTCTTTTTTTGTTCAGATATTTTAATATTTGTTCCTCCTGTAGATTGGCAAGTCTTAAACATGGTGTCACAAGTAATAAACTCATTGAAGATGCAGCATCACTTAATGCTAATAGTCACAGAAAGTCTTCATAGTCCTTTGTTGTTTTAATCTGCTGAATTMTTTGGTGTCCTGTCCTGAGATGCTGCAGTTTCTAGATAAAGCAACTTGGACTAGGCAATTCCAGCTGTCACACCCCTATCTCCCCTTCAACACACAGAATGACTGASAGAGCCAAAGCATCCTCAGAAGAATATATCATATTTCAGATAGGTAATGGTCCTGTTCCTGGTCAGGCTTAAATTCCTTTCTTAAGATTGCAAACAAAATTTTTTATGATCCTGAGAGAGGAGTTTTATCAACACACATTTTTTCGTAGTTCCAGGAAAAGGAAAAAGCTTTATTTCATTTAGCAGTTTTGACAATGCTGTACAAATCTTTTCCATACACAGAGGGCCTGCTCTATGACTTAGTATTGCTTATCTCTAAAATAAACACCATTTTGACTAGGTCAARTGGCACCATTCAATAAAATATCAATTTTTAAAACACTTGCATTGGGAAATCTATCTTTCTTTCCTTACCTCCCAGAGGAGTCTTTTCCTGGCCTAATTTTCAGCTCATCCTTACATTTATGGATTTTTGTAGCACTGTTACTTTGCACTCAGCCATTTCATAGCTGCTGCATGGAGTAATATTAAAGGATAGGTCATCCTGCATAGCTGTCAGTAAAGAACATTTTAAGATAGTGTTGGATACGTTTATTTTCTCTCTCCAGCCAACTATTTAATCAACAAGTCTACTATAGAAAAATAATGTGCAAATTACAATGGGACATGCTATATATAATATCTCACTGTTCTTAAAACTCCTATATGTTGTTTCATAAYATTGTAATTTTTTCATGCTTGGCAATCACTACTTTCTTGACACTCACTGTACATTGAATAATACAATGACTAAAAATCTSTAACAGACTTTCCTAATAATATCTAAATTTATTTGCAATCTATGTCTGAATAATTAAAATGAAGATATTGCCCAGTCTGCTTTTTTAACCAATGCTTGCATGTGGAAAATATCAGTAATACAAAAATAAATTTTTAATTTCAGTATTTAATTTTCTGTTCTGTTGCTAGTTGTAACATTCATAATAGCACTCAAGTTACTTTAAAAAACAGGAAGGTAAAAATCATACATCTATATACAATCAGTAATAGAAAAGTTCCTTACACCCACATTTAACTGCTGAGYATGCAGAATTGTGGGCCTGACAAGTCCAGCTCCTGCCTCAGCATCCATGTAATTCTTCATTTTAATTAGATTTCTTGGCAAAGATGCAGACCAAAAGCTCATAACTCTCCTCTGACTGYTTTAGATGAATCAGCCTTGCTGTGATATAGTGCACACCTACATACTCACATGCTTCTTAGCTGTCTTCACAGGATAGCAAGAATTGAATTAAAAAGTCACATGGGCACCTTGCACAATGGAAATAATGGAAAGTTTGGCATTTTCACACTTATTTCCATTTCACACATGTTTCCCTCTTACATATTCTCAGCACTCCAAGTATTTAACTAGGGATTTGTTGCAAAAACTTAATATTATCCTATGAAAAATGGAGTGAAAATCACACTAGAATGGCTCCAGTAGCTTTACAGATTTCATCTAGAAGAAAGAAATGTGATCCAAGTAATTTCATCCTGGTAAATAAAGACTGAATTCCCTAAAGTGTGGTTACCCTGTTCCAGCTCATCCTGGTCCCCTGCTCCAGCATGGGTCCTTCCTGTGGGGTCATTCATTCAGGAACAGACTGATYCATGGTGGGTCCCCTGTGAGCCAYAGTTGCTRCCAGGAGCCTGGTCCTGAATGATTCTGCATGGGTGACAGACAGACACCCAGCTCAGTAGCTGTACTGGACTGAGACAGGATTTGTTCTTTGCCTTCTTAATGTTTAGTTCATTGTATCATGAYGTATTTCATTCTTTCTATACTGTTGGCCATTAAACTATCCATATGAAAATGTTTTTGAAAGCATAGTGACATGTGGACTTTTTTTTAAAATATGCCAGTCTATTCAAATTTTAATAACTATAGAAATTCAGGAAGAGTATAAAAATGTATAAAAAACTTTTTGTCTGAATTAGATTTCAGCTATTCAGAGTATGAAGGTTTATGCTTGAGGACTGTTTACAACCATGCTTTAATTTCTTCTGATGTGATTTCAATTTGTCATCACAGTRCAGCCTGAGCTCTCCTTACTGACCAAATCCTTATTGTTTCTCTGTTATTATGGAAAGACCTTGATCTCCAGTTGATAAAAGTAATAGAGACCATAATKGGACCATAATGGGTCAAATCAAAGGTCAACCTATTCCAGCATGTGCTAGTAATAAAACACTTAGAAAAGCAAATACAAGCAGTGTAATACTACAGTCCCCAAGATACTCACTTCACTTCCTGTAATTTAAYGTGCTGCAGCTTTTTAGGCCACAAAGGGATTGGTGGTAGTTAATAACTGTCAGTGGGGTGTTTCTGACACAAATTTACTGTGTTCTTCTTGATCTTGTGAAATCATTTGGCCTCTGCASCATCCCATCGTAAAGAAGTTCCTGGTTAGCTACATAGAAAGAAGTTTKTTGTTTGTCTGTAACATGTTAGTTCCAGTGGAGCTCCTTGTTATGTACTGCACAGGACAATAAACAGATAAGGCTGATTTCTTCAAACTCCTTCTGTTTCTAAAAACAGTTACCTGTGATCCTCTCCATCATCTCTTCTGCAGACTGACTGAAGACCATTCATCCCTACAGTTGCAGATGTCCTTCCTGCTCTTCTTTGTACCTTTTCTGTTAATGATTAGCCTAGTTTCTTTTATTTTGTTAGTCATCCCTAACATTTGACTTGCTCATTACTGTGTACATCATAGCAGYAAAGTTTATACCATTTATACCATAAAAATTTTATACCATTTATTTATATTCAATTGTAGCTGTCATTTGATTGGGTAATCATTCCACAATCCTTTAGTGACTATGCTGAATATCTTAGTGTCAGCAGATATTGTCAGTTCATATTTTTATTGTTTTGTAGATCAGCTATAAATGTCTTGCTTGGGAAAAGAAAAAAAAAAGTGAGTTAGGATCTATTGCAGTTTCTAGCTAATGTTTCAGGAGTTATATTTTTCCTCTCTTCTTGCAAATTGTTTTATGGTCTCAGAAGCAMAGTGTAATTCCTCTATTTACTCTATAACTTCAAAATCAAAGCCCTTATGGCTGAGCAAGGTGTAAATAATGACCTGTTTGTTCAGCTGGCCTGGACATCATGTTCACTTATCCCCATGTCAGGGCACAATAAAGACATCTGCCCACAGAAGCTGGAGTTTCTTAYCAGAGCTAAATGCTCATGTTATAGAACTTGAGAGATCAGCTCYTGGAAGGCTTCCTGCACACCACTGCACACTGGCTGGCACAGGTCCAAATTTTCTTATTGGTGTAAAGATGAGTAAGTCATAAGCATACCTGGCTGCAAGGGAAATGCAGTATTTSTCCTAATTAAACTTACCTGTTCCTTCTCCCCAATCCCAGAAGGTTGAACTGCATTGTAATTCTAAACCTGTAAGACAGTTTGGAGGGTACTTCAATGTCATTTGGTATGAAAGATGCTCTGCTAAAGGCAGTAGCTTTATCATTTGTTTAATGATTGCCCTGAATTAYATTAAACAAGCTCTGGAAGGAAYGATCAAGGGGCTGAGAATGTGAGAAAAAACAAGACTATAAGTAATGAGACATATGATGTATAGATCAGCTCTGGGTTGGGGTTAAATTGTATCACCTGGAATTCAAATGTGAAAATTAGACCTTATCTATTGTTAACATAGAAGCAATCAGTAAATGCGAAATACTGAGYGACCCTATATGTAATATCTTCTCTTTGTCATTTCTTTATTTATTTCTTATTATCAGAGTCTCAAATTTTTTCTTTCCACTTTTTATACGTTGTCAGGGTCTGCAGCAGCCTGCAGAGTCCTGATAGGTTCTTATAGGGATCTCAAAGCGCAAGAGACACAGCAAAGGAACAAAACCAGTTTAAATCAACAACAATGCACTTTATTTAGTGCCAACAACAGTGTGCGATAGTGGGAGAGAAAGAGAAAAAGAGAGAAAGAGAGAGAGAAAAGAGGGGAAAGGGATCGATAGCTACCACGGAAAGAGCCGAATCCTTGAGGCGATGTGCCCATAGATGCGTCTCCATCCGTGGGGTGCGCACAAGGTGGATCCCCATGTTCACAGTCTTTATAGATCTTCTCGAAGCGAGGGGCATTTGGCCAAAGTGGGGGCTGCCTGGCTGCATGGATCTGTCATTGTTCTCTGTGGCTCCAAAACCAGCTGCACCTGGCCATGGTCCATGGTGCGGGCGGTGCAGTGGTTAGGGTCGTTCCGACCCACACAGCAGGAACTGAACAAACCAGAGCAGGCATCATCCCAGTCCATTGTTCCCAGTCTCTGGTCCAGTGAACACACACCTGCAAGTTCTGGCAGGCTTTCCCCTCCCTGGACAGGCCAGAACTTCGGAGTCTGGGGGGTCTCAGCCCCTGGGATCCTTGGAGACAGTTGTGAGGCAAGTGAGGGATCTCGGAATGACTCTGACATACGTCATTATTTTTTTCTCCTTTTTTGATGACAATTTTTTTTCCCTCATCTTGAAAATGCCTTGCTTTGTTATTTTTTGTTATTGTCATTACTTGTCCCGGAAACATTTTGATACCTCAAATAAATGACTGTGCAAGGTTAAGTAATAAAAATATGTTCTATTTCCCTGTATTTATGGTATTTCCTCTCACTGATAATCTGTCTTGTCAATTTTATTTAAGTATTTGCACAGCTCATAGCAATTTTATCTGCTCTTCTGGGTATTTGGTARCACAGTGGCAAAAAGTTACTTCTAAGTTTCAGAGGAAAAGTGTTCAAAGAAAAAGTATTCAGTCTAGAGGCTAAAGATCTTGTCTCTGCCTGAGAGACAAAAAATTTACAAATACTTGAGTGGAATACCACTGCCTGAAATTTGGGCTTAACTGAATCAGTAATTTTTTTATTGAGACCAGAAATTTACCTACAGTTACCAGCTCAAATTATCTTAGGAAATGATCCATTCTTGCTGATGCCATTGTTCTCCAATTCCATCAAAGGTTATTTTACCTATCCTGCAGCTTTAACAGCAAATCTTCAGCACAGTTGAGCCCTTCAGTCTTTACAAAATCCTATTTTTTCATATCAAACTCACATTTTATTACATTTTGCAAATAAAGAAAATTTCTTATTTTCTTACTTAATATTTTAACTAAATAATTTCCCACTTTATCGGCAATGTAAACAAAGTGAGTAAAAATAATTTTCCTGCATAAAAGTGTTAGTGATCTATCTGGGGAGGGAGTGACTTGACCTGCATTGCTTTTGTAGAGTGTTGACAAGGTTCCTTCTGTAGATTAACACTTCATTCTGTATRCAATATATCAGTATATTTTTGATATATTTTATTCTTTTATTTAAAGATAAAGATTGTTTTAAATCTAAAAGTAGGTGAAAATAAAAATAAAATAATATCATGTTAGTCAACTGTAGTTGACTCTGCATCACTAAAATCAATAGAAGTATGGTCATTACTTCTATAATAACAGAATTTGCCCTTAGCACTAATATCTGACCTCTGCTCTTTTTGTATTTCATGTATTCAAAATCAAATCAGTTCCCCTAATTTTTTTTACAAACAAAATAATCATAAATTGAGTTTGTTGAAATAACAAAGGTCAAGACACAGGTTACCAAATAGGAGAGGGATTTAAAAATTATAAACTTGCTTTTTATTATGAAGTTTAGGTCTCAACTTTTCATGCCAAATTTTCATCAAGTTTTTGTAGTAGAGAATGTCAGCTTAGTTGTTTCTTTACAGAAACTTCAAGTGCATCATTGGTATTTCTAATCTCTGTAGTATTATAAACTTTCCTCTGGGCATCAAGCAATACTTCATGTTTGTTTTGKTTTSGTTTTTTTTAAATAACAATTATTTATTCAGAAGRGCCTTCCCTCCTCATTTTTACAGGCATCTTTTTTGTGTGCAATTCACAATTACTTACTCAATAAGGGATATTTTAGGCTCAAACCCCCATAAAATATATTTTAACAATAAGTATGAATAATAAAATCTCTAAGACCTGACTTTTTTTCTTAAATGTCAGTGAACATATTCTTCCTTTAGTTATCAGAAAGGAACAACCTAAAGCAGARACAGGCAAAAATACTGAGCATATATCTCAGCTGCGTAATGTTTGTGATTTGAATGCCATAAATAATATGACATTGCTTTCACTGCTGTCTAATCCCTGTTGTGGGGGAGTTTCCCTTGTATGCCAATAGCTACTTACCAGTTCACAAACTTGCTTGTGCAATGCGTTGGAGAAAGATCCTCTGACTGCTTCAACATGTAGAAACAGATTTTTTTGCTTTCATATTCTTCTTTTCAGAATCATGAYGCTAGTCTTCCAGTTTTCATTCTGCCAGCCTCAAGATTTAAAGAAAGAAAGAAAAAACTTTCTTAAGACAGACACAACATCAACAGCAAGTTAGTAGGCCCAAGGACAGACATACCTGTTTTCGAGTTAGYTCATTCTATGGGGTTTCTCCTTCTACACACATAGCTAATAARAAAACAAGGTCCTTGCACCAGCTGATGGCCAAAATCCAATCCATATGAGAAAGCCTTCCACTAAGCATTTCTTCTACTGATGAAGACCTTGTTGTTTGTATAATTTTATGCAATCATAGACTCAGTTTTCTTAGTACATGACTGCATTCTTGCCATGTGTTTCAGAATCATGTTGTGCAGATTGTAAATAGGTGGAAGGCTCCACCATTCTTGGCTCACATAGTGAATTTGTGCTTATATTTTGTAGATTATGCTGCCATTGTGCTCTAGTTCTTTAAGCCCAGTGATTTTATTTTTCTAAATAAAATCATCCCCTAACACTTTGAATGAAGGTGTATGCAAACTTTTGGAAGATTTACTCGCAASAAGAACTATTTTGGAGAACTGAGATAAAAGTTAGAAGTTGGCATATTATAGGACAATGTAAAGTTATGCAAAAGTCATTTTCTTTATAGTTTCTTATTAAAAAGSAAAACTGGAATTTTATTCTAAATTTAGCTATCTGATCCTACTTAGCAGTTTTCTTCCATTAAATATTTTGCCTCATCATAGCATAATGTTATGATATTTCTAAGGTAGTGCCCTCTTTGTCTGTAATCCCAGAGGTATTTCAGAAACAACTTGTGTTGTATTTTCATATACCAGGCTGCCACAAGTATTTTTCTCACATCTAGAAGCATACTATTTTATTCACTCYTGTTCATTTACCCAGTTTTCCTGCTTAATCCTGACAACCAGCCTTCACAATATGTTTGCTGTCTTGCTATCATGTCCTGACACTTTATCTGCTTCAAATTCTTACATAAATTCCCAAATTTCCATACTGTATCAGACTGTTATCACACTGATATGGCACATGGCACTTGAAGACATTTAACAAGTGTATATTTTCATTTAAATATGTTCAAAATTCTGTATGTGTTGCAATCTGTATGTTTGAATATAGAATAAGACTTCTGAAGACGATTTATGAAATTCAATTACAAATTGATGTGATGGAAAGTAGGACAGGATCCAGGTAATCTAAACCTGACTTAAACTGGAAGTTTGGAAACCCCATCAAACAATCTGCTGGCTGTCRAGAAGTGCAGCCTGCCTCTAAAGGTGCCTAAWTTTGTTAGCTAGAGAGTTCTGAGCCTGACAGAACTTTTAAATTTTCCATATATTTTCTGAGTGGATAAGACTATTTTCATTCGTATGACAACCTCTTTCCATGGGTCTTGAAATTCATACAGAGAAAAATCTGACTTTTCCCATGTACCCAAAGAATTCCTTCCCAATKATGCATGGTCAGAACTGCATTTATAACACATATTGTTTGTCTCTATTAATTATAGAAATTAACCTAGAAATTTCTGTGGGCATTTTCCACAACTGACTTGTCCCAATCCCCAGCATTAATATTTAACCTTTGAAAATGTATAAAGATATAGCTTTAAAATACCCATTTTTAATTCCCAAGTAAAATTGATTTCACCCAAATTAATATTATTTTTAATATRGATGCCTCAGCTTAAATTTTTCATCCTGTCCTGTAGTGCCTACTATCTACTTTTCTTCTAAAACAGAACAGTAGAAGAGCTATAGCTTAAATACTGGGTTAGTATTCTGATGCTAGTCAGTTAAATAGTCCATCCTTGTTCCTTGTTTCTCATGTTCTTCATCCATTGCTGGCTTGTGTTGAGCTTTACATCAACAGTCACCCCCAAGTCATTGTCCTGCAAGGCTCYCTCATTCTGCATCCAGCCTCCAGCTGTGTCTGGTACTGCCACTGTCCAGATGTAGGACCCTTCATGAGTTYCATTCCTTCATTAGTTTGTATAGTCCCACTGAACACCATCCTCCAATCTCCAGTATCCCAGACCTCAAGTTCTTGAATTTCCTGGTCAGAAAACCTCAGTTTGCCTGTGGTTCCTTGGTAGCCCRTCAGTAATTTAGTGTGATTGATGAGGTTTTGATTTTGTCCTGGTCTTATGTTTGTCTGTCAGGTCTAYGTGTCTATGTTTCTTATGCCCGTTATTTTCTGCATTTGAATAGCAAAAGTCCTCAATCAGATAATCTTAGCAAAGGAAAAACAGATTTTTCCATTCACAGAATAGCCTGGGTTRGGAAGGGACCCAGAAGGAYCATCTGGTYCATCTCTARAGTGAATGGCCCATATGGGGATTGGACCCTGAACCACCATGCTCTAACTAAGTGAGCTAATCTCAGGGTCAGGTCCTACTGGGGGAACTCAAATAGGGTGACTGTGGTGCAAAACCTATAATAAAAGACAGAAGTACGGAGCCACTTGATCCAGTATGGCTTGATTACAGGTGTGCTCCTCAACTAGTACTGCAGTAACAATACAAGGAAACATACTGCAATTATCCAGAGTAATGTAGAGACATGCTTTGTTATTTTTTGTTTAAATATAGTTCAGTGTAAGTCAGTGAACTGAGCTATTTTTGTAGCAATTTGGAAACAGGTAGTTGTACCACCAAGGCTTGTGTAAGTCACAAAGGCACAATATTCAACACATGGGGTTTGTAATACCCTCCTTTTYCCCCCAGGCAAACTCTGTCAAAGTTGTTGATCTAAGATATGGGTCAGTTAACAWGCTTGTATCTGAAGACTGCAGAGCAAACTGGGTTCAGAAAGAATCGATACTTCTTCTAGATAACAGGAATCAAGGCCAAGTCATACATTAAACCAAACAATTTAGGTATAAATATCAATGTACTGCCTGACAGGATGCCAATAAATGTGCTGTAAAAGCAAAGGTATATAACTTGGTCATATAATTAGGAATAAAGTACCAATAAACTTCTTAAAATCACTGAATATATCTTAAAGCAGCAATTGACAAAAGCACTTCRGAGAAACACAAGCACAGGCAGAACCCACTTAACTTCAGCTGAAGATCAAACTTTGCAGGCAGCTTTCAGAATCCCAYAGGCTTGGTTGCAAAGCCTTATTATCTCCAAGTCAGGTATAGATCAATACTAGCAACATTTGCAAGATTGAAACAGGTCGCACTTAGGAAAAGTGATGGTATCATTTTAATGGGGAAATAAAAGATCACAAGAAGGATCCTTACGAAGGAGACAGAGAAAAGTCRTTCTCTGTACAGCAGATTTAAGGGCTCTCGCCTAAGGAATGCTGTGAATGTAAGACAGAGGTTTGGTTTCCCCTGGAACTAAAAGATTCTGGARTGTTTTAGGCATTCTAGTTTTCTCTAAGAATTAAAAATGAGAAAGATTCAGTGAATTCTRGCAGCATTTTGCCCTTGTATATCTACATTAAATGAAAATCATATATATACAGCCATGAAGGAAGAAGAGCAAAAACCTCCCTATAACTGACTGTCTGTCCACAGGATGGCATGACTTTGTAGGTCTGATTGTTGTGCACCTTTTCTTACTGAGGAATGAAGGGAAAGAGTAAGTCCTAGTACAGAGCAAATCAAGGCAGARCAGCCTGCTGCTGATCTCAGCAGAAAGCGGCATATGACTCATTGGAGACAAATATATCCTCTACTGCTCATTCACAAATCCTGCAGTGGTGGAATTGCTTCTAAGATGTAATGAAAATTCTATGAATCAATGAGTAAAAAAATATTATTTTTCAAGCAAAAGGGTTTTTTTAAAGGTTCAAAGGTTTTAATGAAAAAAAGATAAGCCTGTTTCATTCCCTTAGCATGCCTAATATATAATTACTTTAACAATGCAAACACAATTGTTTCTGATTTACCTTATYTCTGGGGGATTCACCACCAGTATAGTTGATGACAGGGATCAAGCCAATAAGGTCATACTAACAGATTTAGTTCCAAAGGGATTTATCCAATTGGTCTTAAATACACTGGGGCGATCACATGAGAGCCAAGTCTTTATCACATTTGATAAAGACTTGTTTTTTTTCAGTAAATTTTACTGAACTGTCAGTAAGCTTATTCATCAGAAAGCTGAAGTCTAAGGAGAGGCAGATGCATTATAGAGACCTTTTGGACCTATTGGATGTTATATTCTRGAATTATCTTTTTTCTTCCGAGACAAATGAAATTCAAAAATGAGAGCACAAATACTAAGTGAAAATAATAGACCCATGCCAAACAGCTGAGGTTATATGATATCTGAGTTCCAAGAACTTCTATCACTTCCCCACCTTTTACCTTCCTTTTACCTTCTGCAAATTATAGAGAAAGATTAATTACAATCTCTTTGGGTTAGAACTGAAGATGTTGMAAGCACATTATTCTTTTAAAATTTTAGCTATCACAGGAAGAGTTGCTCACTGGTTGTAAATCAAATAATTTCTGGCCCATCCGGGCTCAGGAGCGCAGTCAGAGGGACACTCAGCTATGTCTGCAAAGAACCACAGTCTCCAGGGGAGCCAAAATCTTCCCCTGAAGCAATATCCTTTCCATAATGCCTCTACCACCCCCACATTCTGGAACTGACTTCTTTTCCAACCTTCAAATTATGTTCAGAGGAATAATTAATATTACTTCTTAAAATAATTTCCTTTTTAGGATAGTCCAGTGGTTAAAAGCACGTATAATTCTGTAATATTTTAGTATTTTTCCAAACTGTGCAAAAATTACTGTGCATCTTTGGACTTACCTCTTTGAATCTAAGATACAAATAAAGACATTTAATTTTCTTCGGGAAAGATTTGACAATTTTTAATTGTGGTATAGCAGGAAAGACTGCAATCTATGGCCAAAACAGCTTATCTCTTTCTGCTTGAAATGAATTTAGCAATTATAACACAGTCCAGGTTTCATCATTAAAGATGTTGTCTCTGACAAAAATGATTGATTTGCTTTTGAAGATTAATTTAAGATAAAAAATGGAAAATTCATTGAAGAAAACTCTGATTGATTTTAAGCATATGGTAGATGCAAGAAATTTCTTGSAGAAAGATTATGAAAAATATTTCTCCATATTTTTATGTAATAGTGGACAGAAAAACATATAACATAGATAAGAGCAAAAATTTTTAAAACTCCCCAAAAAACAACAGAGCTTTCCCATTTTTCAGTTTTACACAGAAAGATAACATGACAAAAGTGAACAGAATGTCTGTTTAATTATCTAGAATACATGTCCTTGTYCTATTTGTTGAATTTGTGAAGGAGATTTCACTCTTCTGGACATTTAGAATTCCTTGGATTCAAGTTGCATGTGTGTGATTTATCTCAAGTATATCCGAGGAAGGAAACTAACAAAAGATAAGTTTTTTAATATAGAAAAACCATAATGAAAAATATGGTTAAATAAGACAAAAAATATTTGAGGCAATCACAGGAAAGGTCATAGTATRCAGTGTGTGGTCTTTCTCAGCTTTGTAGTGCAAAACAAGACATGAATTTCTCAATTCTACAAAGGCTTAGGGATGGTTACCATCACACTTTGTTAGGAACTTGAAAGAATGGACCCCTCATAAGGATCCTTCCCCTCTAGGAGCTGATAAAGCCAGCAAAGCTTCAGATCCTGGGAAGTACAGCTCCATCTTTTTATGTTTGGTCTTCCTTTTTTCTGYCTTTAAAAAAATCCCAAACTAAAATAAACTGCAAAATCCTATGCAACACGTATGGTGAGATAGATGTTAACTTCAGGCTAAGCTTTTAAACTTCAAGTAGTGCCAGAGATAAGAGTATTCTTACATATAATGTTAGGAGGAAAAACGATCTTATGTTTGAGAAACATTTTTATGCCTGTGGGACAGAGCTCAATTTCAGATTTCGTTTAAACCCTAGAGTAACTTATGAATTTATTCATGTCACTTAATTTTAGCTTGTCTAAAAGTTAGATATCCCATGCAAACTAGAGAGAGTATCTTGGCTCTGTCCCCAGTTCAAGAGATGGATAGCTAAATGTGGAGYATGATTCATACCTTCTTAACATAGTCACTTTTCACTGACTTGATRAATGTAAAAGTCAGGTCTAAAACTAAAAATGAATTTTAAATAGGTATAGTTCAGCTTGTTTTTGGTTAGAATCTCCCTCTCATTTATTTTGCAAAATCAGGTATTGAAACATTGCCTATCCYTTGGGGAAAGAGTAGTGGGACCAAGAATACCTGAAGGATTTGAAAGATGATCAGATACTTGTTTCTAAAATAAATGTTTGATTTTACTTGTGTCCTACTCAAATCCAATAATTTCTCAGATAATGTATTATCTGGTTAGAGCATGGTGCTAATAGTGCCAAGGTTGTGTGTTTGATATCCATATGAGCCATTCCCTTGAGATGGACTCGATCCTTGTGGGCTCCTTGCAACTGAGAATATCCTGTGATTCTGTATGGATGTTTCTAAACACTGTGATTTCATTAAGTGTAAAGTATTGCAGGAGTTCAAAAATAAATCCTATTCTGCAAGCCCATTAGTTCTTTTATACCTTGAACTRTCTTGGTTTTTCATGTGGCATGCTRYAGAGCCATAATACCATGGATCCTGCATTTCACCTTCATCTGGGGAGTAGCTTTTTTTTTCTGATTCTCTTCCTTTTCCCCAGGATGCCTAATGACCCRGGCACTTCTCAAAAGAATCCATGGAAAATAGAAGGGCACACACTCCACTATGTCTAAGAAAACCCAGAGGTTCAGGTTGCAGCATCCTGAGACTGAAATTTCAGAGAATAGTGGTGTGGTAGTTATACTGGCTGTGCTCCTACAACTTGAAATTTTGCAATCATATTCCATTTTGTCTGAGGAAAGAACAGTGAGTTCTAAAGRTACAGAACTGCTCCTAGTGGTCTGGGAGTGTTTTTGTTTGAAAATAACTTTAGGTCCCACCATGGATAACCAAACCTTAAGAATARCCAAGCTTCCAATTTGAAGCTTTTCACTCTTTGATAGTTAAAAACATTTACATAAAAAAACCTCTAGAGATGAAAACAATATTGATAATAATTCCGCAGTGAATGAACTCAGGTTTTTCTTATTCTTACATTGAATTACARCTTTTGGAGTATATAAGTTTCTAAATATTAATTTTTTTCTCAGAATCGTGCATTTGGCTGCAGTGTTTGAATTTTGTTACATTATGTCAACAATTCAAAGAGAGTATGAAGCTTTTTCCTTTCTATTTTCCCTTTGTTTAAATTTTAGAGTACCAAAAGAAAGTGTTGTTAACATTTTTGTTGATAATTTCTCCATTATTATGAAGCTTAATAGGTGATATAGTGAAGGCAGTTTTATCATCAGGCATAAGAGAGAGAGCCAGACAGAGACTGAATGCAGGAGTGTGAACATCCATGCWGTACAAATGCTATTAATTTCTTGTCTCTATCACCCACAATATGCATTGTTGGTAGTGCTGCAGCTGTGATGAGAAAAATGCATGTTTTCAAATTGTGTTCATTTTAACTTCTACCCTTTGTAAGGTCACAATGTGTAGGGAGTGAAAGACTGCACAGAATATTACTTATTCTGGAGCAGCCTTAAATTTCTGGAAATTCAGTCACTTTGTAGCCTGTTTCTAGCACAAAAGCTGCAAAAATCTTTTCTCTATTCTTTTGTTGTTTTCCTACTGAGCAGAATATGCCTTTGAATTGTAATTCTATCTATCTTGATTCTGAAAATTGTGAAGATTTTCAACTTCTTCAGTTAACTTCATATAGCAGAGTTASTAATCAGCATCTCAACATGCCCCATCAATGTTCCCTGTTGTCAGGGCACTTCACAGGCATAAACTTTCATGTGAAAAATCATTTACATTGCACACTTTCTGTTAGCTAAGGGTTAGCCTCTCAGAAGACAAAAATTATTGATGACATCATTATCCTTTGACTAAGCTTGTATGCTTAGATCCAGGGTTTTTTTATAAATTGTGAATTGGACTTTTAACTTTTCAGGAAAATGTCTGTGACACAGAGACTGTGTCAGGTACTGTGGCTAGTGTAGCTCAGAAAGCTACAATTATTTCAAAATACATTTTACAACAGCTAAGGATTTGGTCCTTGGGGATTTTTGCATAAAATAATATCAAGAAGAATAATTTAAAGAATAGAACCGACTGTGAGATTAAATGTGTTTGAAGACATCCACTTTCAGCGCTGCTAAGGCACCCCTGGAATAACCATCCAGATTAACAGCTCCTGGCAGTGAAAAGATAATGATAAAATAGGCAAGCAGGAAGAGAAGGAACAGAGTTAGGGATGAAAGCTGTTGAAAGATCAGAGTTATCTAAAAAGTGAATATAAAAAAGAGAAAATATTTAGAACCTAAAATTTTATCCTTTGGGGAAAACAGTTTTAAAGTGATGGAGGTATAATTAAGAACAAGCAAACCTGTGGGCAAGAAGTTTATGGCTGAAYTACAGAAAAGCAAAACTAAAGTGGAGAGGTGGAGGCTTACAAAAGCAAAGCAATGAGACAACAAGAATGGTTTCATTGGGGCTGCATGAGTAGAAAAGTCATTAAAAATTCAAGCAAGTATTTTGAAACTGAAATATCTTGCTTTGCAACTTTAGATTTTATTAGAAGAGAAAATGAAAAATATAAAGTATCTTTTCATATTCTTTCAAAATCTCATTTTCTTGAAGTCTGGAGTACTATTAAAATCTTGAGTTTTACTGGTCAGGTCCTGGACTTCAAAAATGCAAAAAAACCTACCTAATGGAATACATCCTTGATTTTACTTTTAGAAAAGCCTTCTTTGCATTTACACTGCATCCGAAAACGCTCTTTTTTCTTTTCCATACTAGATGAAACTGGAAATTAGAGTTGATTGAAATGGGAACATTTCTTGGAAAACTTTGATTTTATTGATAGATCCTTTCATYTTGAGATCAGGCTTCTGAAGTCAAAGATGATCAAGAACCCTTGCTCTTCTGATCAAAACCAAAATCTACTGAAAATGACCATTTAATGGTTTACCAACAAAAAKAAAATGTGAGACAGCCTATAACTGTTTCTCCAGCTACAAAGTTAGTAGCCATTCCAAGACTTGATCCACCTTCCCATTAAAAATTTCAAAAAGTCCAGAAGTCTTTATTCCAGTGTAGAATGAAAACAAATGCTGAAACCTCATTTTCTAAAATGGATTGCATCTGTTTTGCCTGAGCCCTRTTACAAAAATAGAGTCAGTACGATGTGAAGGAGAAAAAGAATAACAGCTAAGACACCATGACCAGAGACAGTTATGGAGAGAAAAACAGACMAAAGAATTGGATGAGTCTTGGCTTTGAGCTGGATTCCAAAATACACTTGTTTAGGCATAGCTTTTTAAACTGAATTTGACATTTGTGAACAGCTGCACATGAGTAGCACAGGAAAAAAAAATTCATTCCTTGGACCCAATCCAAAGCCAATTAAAACAAGTGGAAAACTTCCATGTGTTCTGATGAGTTCTTGTATCCTTGAACATGACAAAGTTTGGCCCCAGATGATATAGGAATATCTAGCTTCAATTCCTGARACTCGTTTCAAAGACCTCAGTTGTTTCTGAGGAGATAATCTATATCCMCTGAGAGGCTCCTATTTGTTCTTTTGTGTTTGTATGGCTTTTTTCATCTTTGGTTGTGTAACTCAGTGATAATGGCATTAATTAATACTTATGAAGTGACCATGCTCAAGCTCACCAATGATTTGCTTTAGGACTTGCTARTAGATGTGTAGATTGAACTAAGGAAACCCAGATGCTTCTATATCTGAAACATCTCTGGATGAGTCATTCACCCATACATACAAGTAGAGAATGTCAGCATATGCTGCTATATGTTCRCAAGGAAAACAGGACTACAATGCATTAACTTGCTGTTCCTTAGAATCTTTTGTTCTTTATGTTTTTGAATTCCTATTATTCTATGGGAGAARTCAGGGAGAAACAACAGGTTTCTCTTGTCTCTTTTACTAGGTGTATGGACACATACACYGAAAGTGTAGACAAGGTGGCCTCCCAGCCTCACTCCACATAGTGCTACTATCACGGGCACTTAAAGACTTGTCTAACACCTCACAGAACTGCCCCTCAGGTGCACAAACCCCTGATATCTCAGAAGCCTCGAATTCTCCATAAGGAACCAGTTTTCTAAAGTAGGTTTAYGCTTACAAATGGAAAACTGTGGGACTATTTCCTAACAAATAATACTAAGATTTTCAGTGCAAAAACACATAGGACTTGAGTTTCTGAATGTGTTTAGATTTTTCTTCTGTATTTATTTAATATTGTGTGTTTACCTTTTTATTCAGGATTTCAGTAGGGTAATGTGGGTGGTTCTGATCTGTCCATATGCAGAACATGTGCTATTTATGGTCTGATTTTACATTGTAATTCACCTGAGCCACGGTGCAATACGACTTTTTAAAATAAGGGAATGATGAAGGGTTAATATTTTATATTCAAGCACATTTGGTGCAAATTTTTACTGACTTAAAAAAACCCTAAACATAGAGGCTATGATATATGGGCTTTTTATTAGGTATACCCAGACATACCCAGACATTGGAACTAATCAAGTGAACCCTGGGGTATAATACTACTACCAACTTCAAGGACAGCTTTCGGATTTTTTGGGGATTTGATTTATATTGTTGTCATGCAAATATAGACTGTTTTATAGGAAAGAAAACTGAAATGAATGTTGGAATTTAATGCCTGACCCTGTCCTGTGTAAATTAAAGAGCAACGTGAAAGCTGCATTTTTTTTAAATGCCAATGCACATTGTTAATATGCTAATACGATGGAGCAGAAAGTGACAGAGGTAGGAAAGGAGGAAGACTGRGGATTGTAAATGCTTACTTCAAACACAGACAGGAGTTCAAATGTGTGGTGTTCTAATATGTCCCGTTCAAGCACATTATTTTTCTCTTTAAAGAAGAATGAGTAGACAGAGGCTTAATGTCTCCTATTCTTTTACAAACACAAAGTGACATTAAGAAAAAATATGTCCATCTACCTGCAGAAAAAAGTCTCCTTGTATTCATTGACTTCTATATTGGCTTTTTTAAGGCAAATCAGGCCATTCAGCCATGAAATGCCCTCTGGAGGAAGAATACTGCTCAAAATGATGGGGGGTTTGTCTCCTGGTTTGTATGGATCCACAGTGGTAACTGAGAGAGCAGCAGAGCACATCCTGCATGTGTTCTTCAGCTCAASRTCTTTTCTCCATCTGTTTTGACATGGTGCAAGCATGTGTGGTGAGATGGTGCAGATGCATTTTAACTGTGCTTTTCAAATACTTTCTTCGGTTTTCTGTCCTACACCACTTGCCACTCCCCACAACCCTTTTCTGCATTATATCCTTATACTACCTACCTTCTTAATGCCTAACTTGACTGTTTCCTCTTCTGTGTTGGACTTAAGTCTCTTCGTTGTGTCATGCTTTTGTATGATCATGGATGTTTTCACCTCAAATCTCATTAATTTATGTTACTTGATGATAAGTCTCAACATTATTAATTTAGTGAGGGTTTTATTTGCAGAAGTCATCTTCAAATTTCCATCTGCTGGTCTGAATGACGACTGATATTAGCTCTCCTGAAGGAAACAACATGCCAAGAAAGCCCATGATCCAATTATCAGTGTCTAACACTTTTTTTTTTAGCAGAAAAAATAAGTCCCTCTATCACTGATTAAAAGCTTCCCTACTTGCACCCTGACAACTTTCTTTGAGAGGACCTTGAATGTGCCAAGGCTTTGAGGTGGATATACCCACAGCTTTCTGTTAACATGAACTAACAAAATTGTGCCCTCAATATTTAGATTTATGATTTACTAGCAGAAAAATACAATAGAATAAAGGAAGTTTTTAAAGCCAGAACAGTCATTTCTGCTTAGGAAACTGATTTTTAAAAAATCTGTTTTATAATGGTTCTACCTGGCGTGGCCATAATTTTTCCTCTGGAGCTGCTTTCAATTGCCTGTTCATCTTTTACCATAGGGATCTCACCCTAGGGAGGTGCAATATTTCCTCTTCTTGAGGACTTCAGATTGCAGCAGGCAAAACAAAGCAAGCAGGCAGGTTTCCTGCTGCTCAGCCAGAAAGTGTTAGTGCTGCATGATTAACAATAATACAGTCAATAAGGGAAAACAAATATATTCAAAAGTTCTTCCATCAACTATGCAGAACAGTGCTGGTTCAGCGTATCTGTAAGTCCATGAATTACTGGGACTTGTTATCCACAGTTCATTCTATAATGTGTATTTGTGCAGCAGCTGTGAGGTGTTCAGGCAGCTATGCTCTTCCTTCCGGAAGAGACTCAAATGGAGCCTGTGGTTGTCATTGCTCTGCCTGTGCAGGGCTGAGATCCATTTCTCCTGCTGCTTTATTCCACCACCAATCAAACCTCCAGATGGAGGGGAGGCTTCACACCTCAAAAGCAGTTTTGTTTTCTGGATCAAATACACAAGGTATCACTTTCATTTCGAATTGAAATACGTTTCAAAAACTAAGTAGTTGTGAAAGYACCTTTCCTGTGCTTTCTTCATATAACCCCAGTAAAACAAAAAGGACAAAGAAGGACATGCCTCTGGTAGGACATTCTGGAAGAAAAAAAGACCCTCCCTACCATGCATTAGCTTGTTTATGRGTCTGTCATTATGACTCATTAGCTGTCTGCCACATACTCTGTCTGCCGTTCTGCTGTGTATGAAGCTTGATTCTGAGGGATAAACAAAAACAGAGATGAAAATCAACCTGAGAATAATTTTCTCATGGACAGAGTGTTCATGGATACTGTGGGAAGAGCCAGTAGGACCCTGTACACTATTTTTCATAAATATGGAGGCAGAGGAATTAAAAACACAAGAGTTAATCAAAATCTCAGCTACAGTACCACATCTTCTAAGAAAATTCTTGGGTCACTGGATATAAAATTTTAATGTTGTTGTTACAGTAAACATTTCTTTTCATTCTTTGTGTCTCATTAAAAAAAAAAAAATTTGGCCAAAAACACTCCCAATCCAACCCAGAACCCTAAAGCCCAAAAATGCTGTATGGACAGCTCCCTTGATGTAATAAGAATATAACTATATACAGTATCAGTATCAGAGGAATGAAAGTATAGATGATAAAGAAGGCAAGTTTATTTCCAATTCCTAATTGAAAAGAGGAGGAAAAATTAATTTAAAAGGAGTAGAAAGTTTTTCCAGTCTGCCACAGATGCAAAGAAGGTAGCTCACCTACCAGCAGTGAAGTGTACAGCTCCAAAAGGAAAATGAGTGACAGATGAGAATGCTGGAGACAGAAACTCTTGTGTAGCATCCATACACAGATGTTACTCTATTACCAGTTTACACACAGAAGCGGTGCAAGATTAGGTAAAATTGCAGAAATATCAAATAGACTGGTTTYTTCTCATGGAATACATATTTGTGAAAAGCAATATCTCATCACCTCTGTTAGTGTAGTATGAGCTGCTAACATATTCAAATACAACCCTTGATACAAAATAAAATCAAGTACTGAAAAACAAACTCAAGMAAAGGCATATATTGATTCTATGGGAAGTAACAGAGAGAAATTAGTACTACAGCCTACTCTGGGAAAYCCTCCCACATCCCAGGTGACTGCTGGATATATGTTATAGTGTTCTATTTTGCCATAGCACAATTGATCAAGATAGTACATGGCAACATYAGATGATGTGTTCACATTTCAACACACTCATGGGTAGAGTAATCTTAAAACTAATCTTGCTCCTCCCATGCCTCGAAATGGTGCCCACCAAGACTATCCACACCTTAAAGTAAAGGTGYCAAGTGCCCTCCATCCAAGTAAGACAGTCAAAGATGGTTAAGAAAGCAGAAATATCAGGATAATTTATGAAAAACAACAATAAAGAGAACAGCACATTTCAAAAGTACACACATTAAAAGTATTTCCAAAAAAAAAAAATACACTTTTGTTACATAAAGTAAAAAGTCATGTAGAATTTCCTTTGTAAACTTGWAAAGTCAAACGGATTTCCTTGTGGCATCCAGTTGTGCCAAATGCTYTGTGAACCAATAGAAAATATGAATAATTCATTATCTTCAGAAAATACTGTAAAATAACACAATAAACAAGGAAATGCAGAATTTAAAGTAAGAAGACTTTAGTCAGTTATTTTCTTGGASACAATGTATTCCTCTGAACAGTGTATCCAAAACTAATCATAAGGTAAATGATAACTTTCTGGATACAAGGTAAAATGCAGGAGATAAACTGATTTGAAGTAGTGTAGAAAACATATGCTAAGATAAGAAGATGCACACAAAAAAGCATAGKCTGTAGAAGCCATGCAAATCAATACAGAGTGTGGAAGGATCAAGGAGGATAAAGTCAGAACAAAACAGGTGCTGAAAAGCTCTTCCTMAAACACATCTTGCTGCAAAAATAGAATAGAGTACGGAGAATTATTGGCAACCCCAAATCAATTTATTGAAATGTTCCCATTTRTTTTAAAGGTGACAAAATATGGGAACAATTTTAATCCTATTTCTCCATTCATGGCCATGAAGTGCCACACAAACAATACCAATAATGTTACTTTCTTTTAACCAACAGTTTTTTTGAAACTGCTTAAATTCAAAAAACATCAGCAAAATTTCAGTGACCTAATGGGAACTACCTATCCTTGCTCTTTA
>CADDXX010000014.1:2332012-2389890 GCA_902810485.1 Alauda arvensis
GGGTTTTATAAGGTACATCCAGGGCGGGGTTTAGGGTCAGGATCCAATTACAAGAGGAGCAGGAACTGCCCCCACATCGCCTCCTCTTGGGGCAGAGGCAGTCTGCCACAGGCTGCCAGAGCTGTCTGAGGATTTGAAAGTCACAAAAGTTTGATTGGTGTGATTTTTGTTATATCACTGGGTGAGAAAGCAGAGATTTTAGATTTTGCTGTATAGGTAAAATGGGGCAAAGATGGAGGCAGATCAATGTGATAAAAGCACATTTTTCAGTCTTTCTTTTCCCCTTCCTCTTTGCAAAGGGTGATGGTTTTTTAGGATTGGGTGAAGACGCAATTTCACTGTATGACATGGATTTTAGTTATTGGAGTTTAGAGAAAAACAATGTTAAGGTAGTTTAGAGTATAAAAACCCAGGTGCTGTTCTGGGAGGGGGAGAATTCATTTTTCCATCTGCTTGTGAACTTCATGCTGGACAGACTGAACCTTGAGGTAAGATTTCTAAAATAAACATCTTCAAACTGCAACCTGAAAGCTCTCCGATTCCTTCTTCCAAGCACAGTGAGAAAACAGCCGTTCACACCACCAGGGTTAATCTCAGAAGAGGTAACTCTGGCAAAAACTAGTGGCTGAAAAATTACTTTAAAGCCATTAGTTGGCGTGGGCCTCCATAGTCATTCAGTCACAAAGCATTCACAGCCTGAGTCGCGATCTCTTCACAGTACTGTACAATGTCATTCCTCCATACAAAACTGTTTGTAAATCTAACCTGTATATTCCATTTTAGGTCAATGTATATCTTCCTCTGTTACAGTAATTAAAGTGAAAAAGAAAGATTGACAAAGAAGGTATGTAAATCATATTATCTTTGGTTGTTTGCTTGTGAAGTTACCTGAACAAGACACCTAGCAGGAATTCAGTCCAGGTCTGTGAACTGAGGCATGCACAGAGAACAAGGAGAACTAAGGAAAATGCAGACACCATCTTTCCTAAGGTGTTGCAGTCGGCATTGTGCTCAGGCTGCTGAGGTGATCATCCTGAATGTAAACTTCAGTGCTGTGAATAGAAAATGCAGTTTCAGCATTTATTGAGCAGAGACAGATGTAAATGGCCTTTGGATTACTGTGTATTGTTGGCTGAAGGAAGGTTTAAGCATCCAGTTCACAGAGGGAGATTTTCTTGATTAAAAATGACAAAATATTTTAGTCCTTTGACTGCTTTAAATCAGAACTTTCAAATCTTGCAGTTTTCATTGTTCTGATGACACCTGACATCTTGTTTATGAGCCACAAATGTGTGACCATATTAATGTTTTAGTTTTGCTTTCCTTTACAAATATCTTTCTAGATTTCAGTTGTAGACACTGAACAAATATCTAACAAGATAAGCAAAGTTACTTGTGCACAATATAATTTCAAAGTAAACTCCTAGTTTTGTGGATCAGAACAAATACATGCCTTTCAGACACACAAACACAATACATGTCTTTCAGAATTATATTGAAACTAAACCTCTTTCTGAAACAAAGATTATAAATTATTGGTAATGTAGTTAGTATCCATTACCTCCTGTAAGGACAAAGTAAGACAAACTGACATAAGCTAAAATATTTGYATTCCTTTTCTCCTGGGAAAGAAAKTCTTAGGGATGGCTCTGAWACTGTAAATGAAAAGACTGAAGAGGATGAAAAAAAATTACATTAAAATATGTTCCATAACACTTTTCTGTATGTTTGCTTTTKARCCTTCTAATTGGGAATGTATCTTTWATCCTCTTAGCTTGCTTGAATGGTATTTCATTTCAAGCAATTACTTTGAATTTTTCTAACATTTTACTTTATTGYATATTTTTTCTGTCAATCAGTGAGATGATTTTATGTTACTTAAAACTATTATCCTCCTGTCAGCAGCTAATACAAGCAAAGTCTCTCAATACTGTGAAGGTTAACTCTTCCATTTTACTTATTTTGTAAAGAAAAAAACATCTCTGTAGGGATTTAAAAATGCCTCACAAGCAAGAATTAAAAAGTTGGTGTAATTTTGTCTGCACTTTCCTTCTTGCTGGTTAAAAGACCAATACTGACAAAGAGACCCTAGTCAGCCACAGTAAGCTGCTTAYCCCTGTTTTTCAGTAAAGAATTATGAAGATTTTACTGGATTATTTTGCATTGAATTTTTTTTTTTTTGTTGAAACTGGTATTTTCATGGGAAACTGCTAGTAGGAAAAAWAGTCTGAAAAAATAATCTCAAAGTGAAAATTTTAAATCAGCAAATATGCTSTTTCTACTAAAAAAATTAACAAAAAATATAATGTGCATCTACATAATATGCATTATTATTTCTCTTTGATATAACACCTTAAGAAAGAAGACAGAAAAAGTAATCTTAAAAAAAATATTTCAAAAAGTGCTGAATATTCCAGTCTTATTTGATCAAAAATATTTGAATAAAGTTAGTTCTCATGTAGACTAATTTAATTTCATACTTGTGTGGGTTGCATTATATGAGTGCAGACTGAGCTTGAAGACACTGCAGGAATCAGGATAAATTAAACAATGCACTGCACTGCTGCGAATCCCAGTTATGAGGAAAGCCCTTATTGAATGTATTTTAGCTTTGTTCAGTAAATGAAAATTCAATATGATCTTAATAGAGCTAAAATATGATGTGTGTTCTCACAATTCTCTAAAACTCTTGAAAAAGTCTGTACCAGAGGACATCCTTTCTCGCTTTTCAGAGTTTGCCACTCTAGAACTTGAAGTGCTGCATATTTTCTCCATAAATGCAGTTGATAGAAACAAGAAAAAAAGCAAATGGTATAAAATAACCATTACAGGTTTTTTGTAAGACTGTCATCAGCCCTAATTATGAATCTCTTATGCTATATTTTAAAAAGAAAATTAGTGAGAGGACAGTAAGCTACTCAGTAATACAACAAAAAGCTAAAAATTTCTTTCAATTAGATTTTATTTTAGAGACAAAAAGCTTTTAAATACTAATCTTCAGGTGTATTTGAATTATTTTAATTGAATGTTTACTTGTGTTTAACAAAAAAAAATCATAAAATATTCTTACATAAAGTGTTAACTTYTGAAAATTGCATGATTTTTTATTCCTTTCTGGTATGGTTACACAATTATTTATGTCAGAGAAAATGACRGTCTTTTTTGTTTGTCTTTAAAAATTCTTAATTTAATTATTKCTGTTCCTGGAAAACAGGATATTATGACAATACCCAATGTATTGTAATRGAGTATTTGGGTCAGTTTGACATTCAAATCATGGAACAGACAGGTAACCTGAAGGAGACACTGAAATTTGGGATAGATTCATATCATCAGGTTTGGCAGATGATCTGAAATCACAGAMTATAATTGAAAAAGTCCTACTGAATTTATTTGTGCCTGGGGCTAACAACTCTGTTTTGCAGCAAAAATACATATTCAAATAATACTTACTTGTTAAAATAATTTTAATAAGATTTCCTTTATCATAAAACATTCCACAAGCTAAATAGAATATTTTAATTATGAAATTCCTAAAGCAATTAATTTCAAATCTCTTTACTAAAAATACAGAATACAAAATGAAAAGTGAAATACAAAAGGATGCAATTACATAAGCTGTGGGTGATATTCTTAATTCATGCAAACAAGAGAGGCAAAGGGAGTGTTAAAACTTCACTGTTATCCCCAGTTAAGAATGAGGTTAATTACCAGGATTGTTGAGACTCTGGTAAGAAAATTAAATTATTCAAGTTCTTTGTAATCCATAAGCAGAAATACATGCAATTTTTGTTAAAGAGCTATAGCTTTAGGAGCATGTTGCATGATTGTGTACGTAACTGCCTATTCCCTCCCTTTTCCAAGTAAATTTGGGAAACACAGAAGGGGCCAATCTTTTTCAGTAAAAAGCCTCATCTGCACTGACCCTTCTGTTCTTCCAGAACGATCCTGACTGGCCAGCAGTTAAAAAGAGCTTTGATGGCTTTGTGTCTGCAGCCAGGGAAGGAAGTATACAGCTGTGTTCAGATGGCTGGTTTCCTCCTGCACCTCCTTTCAAGTAAGATGATGGTATCACTTTGTATTTTGTGAAACTGAGAGTCAGTACATCTAACAGAAAGCAATAGAAAACTCATTTTTTTCCCCCTGAGCACACATAGGGCCATAATTCTTCTTCATCTGATTTTCCTAACTAATAGWCAGGAAAAGGAAGAAATCAGTGGAATGCTCTTATACATTATGTTGAAGGGAAAGTCTGCATTGATTTTTTACCTTCCCTTTAGTTGTGTACAAGCACACATAAATAAGATATTCTCATTTATAAAATTAGAAAGCAGCTCACTTATTTTCTGTTCTAGTTTTCAAGCCAACAGACTGGACAAAGAGCATGTGTCAGGAGTCTCAGCATGGCAAGTAGGGGCAGCAGCATTGCAGCAAAGCCACAGCATGGTAGGGAGGTGAATGAACACCAAGCAACAGGAGAGGTCCTGGTGGAGGCCTGGTTCCACAGAAATGGCAATGTCTGCTCACCCAGATGTGAGTCCTGCACTGCCTGGGTTATGGATGTCGTGCACTGTGCCTGCTCTGYCCTGCYCTGAGCAGAATATGTCGTGCCCCTGTGAGGAACATCTCTAAGGCAGTCTGGTTTGAGGGTGAGTTTTCTCATTTTTAGATTTATTTTTCAGAAGAAGAAATACTAACCACAGGAAYAATATTTGCTGAACTCTGTTACTAGATAGGTCTCTTGCTTTCACACAAACACTCACTGCACAGACAGTTGACTCTTGCAAGCCAGTTACTTCAAAAGACCATGAGATAATTGCACTTATGAACTATATGAAAGGATAGTTTATGTAATATGACTTTATATCTTCTGCTTTACACTTTAGTCACTATACATTATACATGTATATATACACTATACACTATACATGTAATTTAAAGGAGAATTTCCTTATCCAGCATATTGACAACACAAATATTAATATTTCTTGCAWGGAAACATGTCCCAGGTCTATGTGTCACAAACCCAAGAAAATGTACTGATGGGCAATGATTCCTTTATACATAAATAATATATCCAAAGGACAATGGATGTATATTTCTGTGTACAAACTAGTATATGGAATTAAACACAAAGCTAACAGCACACATAGCAGCATATCTGAACACATTGGTGGAGATAGGGGATGAAGCTATARAATACACTCATGTAACATCTTCCAATGGATGTGACTGTCAGTAATTGTAATTTATAAAATTAAAATGTTACATTATGGCACTCAGCATTTATTCTGGGTTAAACTCTTGCTAAACAGAGCCTCAGTCAGAGAAAAACTGAAGTGAGTGAAAAAGGCCTTTTGAGATATGAGTAACTAAAAAAACCCAGACCATGGTGTTTCTAATGTATCTTGGCACCATGTCCCTATCTTTTTCATTAAGTATGAGTAACTTTAGAGTATATAAATGTGAAGAAAATTCTTATCCTTAACCAGATTTCTTCAGCTACACAGAAAGTGTGGGAAGACTTCAATATGTATTTTAGCCTTTTTTCTTTAAATTTCTTGTTTGYTTAATCTTTACATTAAAMTACCACTGACATTTCTATCRGACCATCTTAACATTTTTCAWTAAYAATTTGATCARCAATCTAGTCAATATACTATGCCACATGAAGGCAAAACCTTGCACAAAAAATTTTAGAAATTATTTTAATAAACTTTAATTCAATATATTAAAAAGGCYGGTTTTATAGAAAAGGCTCAGAAGAGTGAAGGTAAATGAATGAAAGAACACTTTTTTCAGAAAATTTTGGAGTGTTAATGGCAATTATTATTTTATTGTTATAACAACATGATAATGGGAGTTTTAGTTCTGTTGCATTGTTTAACTGGGTCGTCCTCTGAGCACAACAAATATAAAAAATAAGTAGACATTTGACCACTAGACACATAGCCATGGTTATCTTCCCAGGTACCACCAGAATTGTGCCTAATATTGTTTGAAAGAGAAAGATAAATTTGTAAATTAACATGTATTGCAAATACATATACACCTATACACATTTACATTTAAATACTTAGGTGCATCTATGAGAGGTGAGCTTGGAGTGGGTTTTTTTACATATGACTACATAATCACTGGGTCCTTCACCTTCACCTCTCTCTCCAAAAAGTCTGTAGATAAAATTACAGACCTTTAATGAAACAGCTGACCCAAAGTTCGACTTAAGATGCATGACAGGCATTGTTTGAAGTGCCTATTCAACCCTTTAAAATATAAGGATTTGTAACAAATACACTTAAAAATATTAAATAAATAAATATGTAAAATATAAGGAAGCCCTAAGGACAGGTTGCCAGCATGACCTACCCTGACTCCATTGACTATTAACACTTTAGCTGATGCTGCTGGTGCACGTGCAAACTCCAGCTTGGCTATTTGTTGACCAACAGTGTGAAATGACAGCTGGCAGTGTCAGCACTGCTCTTGCAGGCAGCTGCTCTGCAATGGCTGAGACTGAATTCAGAAGCAGATTTTTTGGAAGATGCATAACCAATGTCAGAGGGTCAAGATCAGCCTTTAACAATTATGTACCACAGATAAAAGTGCAAAGATTGAGTGCTTTTTACAACAATTAAATATCAACTGTACAAAGATACTCTGCTGATGATGTACAGTTGAGATATCCATTGAAGGAATGAACAAATAATACCAGATCTTCTTTAAACTAACTGTATAGGGTCTATCCTGGAAAAAGAAGTTGCTTGAAACATTGTAGAAAGGAACCAAATTTTTTCTTAATGCAAAAAACCAAAAATTTTGGGTTGTGGAAGGAGAAGGGTTTTTAGMTGTTCTTTCTGATTTTTATTCTTCAGTCTTCATATGATGCAATGAGGGATGTGTAGTGAGATYTTTTCCTGCTAAAGTTCAGCAGATTTTTTGTGGTAATATAATGTAGTTACCTTTTTTGGCAAATTTTTTGTGGGTGAGTTTTCTCCTTGTTTATTTTCTACAGTTTTTCTCTTCTATAGCCAGCACAACACCTTGAAGTTTGCTTGGAAATCATTCACTTATTGGCCTGATTGTTTTTCAGGTGCCTTAGCAGAAGAATAAAAAGTACAATTCTTAGGCTGATAGCTTCTTAAATTTTAGACCTATAYTGTCTGTGAAAGYCAGTAAATAATGGGTTTACAGTTTCTGGARCAGGTTGCCCAGAGATGTTGTGGAGCCCTCCTTAYTGGAGCTATTCAAGAATCGTTTGAAGCAATCCTCTGCAATGTGCCCCAGGATGACCCTGCTTGAGCAGGAAGGTTGGAACAGATGACCCACTATGATCCCTGCGAACTTTGTCCATTCTGTGATTCTGTGCTGTGAGGGATCTGGATACTGAACCACTTGATAGGGAGAAAAAGAAAAAAGGTCCTAGATCCCTTCCCCTTTGCATATTTGTGCCATGATTTCAATGATCTTCAAACAAATTACAGTAAATTAAGTGGGGAATCACCTAAATCATACACAACAGACTACATGTATCCATTGAGTAATTCTAGTGATTTTAAAAAGATTATTTTARGATTTAATTTGCCACAATAAATGCAACAGCTCATAACCCTTTATGAAGATAATACTCACAAGTTTAAACAGTGCAGTGCCCTGAATTTCTTGGGAGGCTACAAATGGTCCCTCAGTGCTCATTAGCAGGCTATAATTCCTCCTATCATGGGTTTCTGAAGCAAGAGCATTATAGTTCAATTTGCACATAAGCTGCTGATCTATCCAGAAAAAAGTAATATTCAGCATTAATTCATACATAAGATATGAGRAAGAAATGTTCCAAAACAAAGAAAATAAAAAGGTAATAAACCAATTTTTTGTGTAAACAAAGGAAAAATATGCTATCACAATTTCCCAAATAGGCAGAAATAGCTGCAATAGTCACTGCCTAAAAAAGTTCAAAGCAGAGAGAGCATCATAACTGATGCTGCCAMTTCTGTGATACTGATTAGTCTGACATTCATCACAAAAAATTGCTCAAACTTGTAACTCTCCTGGCAGTTAATGGGTTAGAATACAAGCTGCTCATCTGAGCAGCTAATTTACAAGAAGAATTAAAAAGTTGAGCATGCTGATAGTGGGTAGGAGTTGAGAGTTTAATGAAAATGCAGCAGAAACTTTTTGAATTATTTAAGATGATTAAAAATTTGGTTAGACATGACATCTAAGGAATCTCCAGAACAGGGCTGCAAAACATGGAAAGTGATGCTGTGGTGAGTGTTCTTGACCTGACCCATCAGAGTCTCTGGCAAAACCTCTGCACAACGTCTCCCTCAGCTCATGAAAGATACCTCATGCCAGTTACACAATGAGAGTACATTTCTTCACAATGCTTTCCTCTTCATACTTATTTCTTACCAAATAAGTGTTTTCATCTACTATATGTCTATTAGTATTATCAGAGCTATCATTATAATATCTAAAGTTTCTTGAGAACAAAGGATCTGCAATAGAGAAGCATGTCCCAAGGCAATTCTAAAAATGTAGATATACTTAATTCTGGTTGAAAAGTCCAAGTTTTTGCTGTCATACTCTGGTTGAAAAGTCCAAGTTTTTTGCTGAAAGCATGCATGCATGGTCATGAAATAACTGTTTCCTGATATGATCATGGACATCAAAGTACAGCCATTAAAGTAATGGGTGTATGTATTTTTGGGGTACTGTTGTTGAATTCTTTAAGATAGTTTAAAAATATTTTATAAAATAAATAATTTTATTTTTATAGTAAATATTAAGTATGTTTCAATACAGTGTTCAAACTACTTTGGACCTGACACAGAATGCAGAGCAGGAAGTAAGGTCCCTCCTCTTTCTGTTTGGAAATTGGAAGAATTTCAAAGTCCATAAAATCACTTTAAAACATATGCGGAGCAGCCAGWCCAGAGAGAAATGCCACATAGAAGGCTATGCCTGAAATGCTTCCCTTTAGCCTTACCCACCTGATTGTTTCTCCTCCACTTTGAAATGGCAGCTCTGAGGTCTGCGCTATCTGTCAGGGACCTGAGAATGGCTTAGGGATTTTCCTTTAACATGTGCACAATGTAAGCCACCTTTACACATTTCCTTGCCAAGGAGCTTGATGTGAGCAGCACAGCTAACTGTTTGGGTTTTAATCTTCTGGGGCTTCTGCAGTAAATGTTAGCTTTGTTCTGATTAATGTGTTTGTGCCTTAATCTTTACAGTGAGCTTGTCTTGCTAAGGTTTGTTAAAGAAATTTTAAGATGACCAAAAGATGCAGACTTCCATTACAAAACTGAAGTGGCCCTTTTAATGAATTGTCTTGGAAAAACTCATACGTAATACAAACTTAAAAGAAATTTTTTTTGAATTATATTTTTAATTAGTTTCATAAAATTCATTATTGGCATTTTTCTTACCWGTAAAATTCTGATACATAGAATGTTCCTGTCAAATTATAACCTACATCAATGCATCTGCAAAGTATACACAATTGTCCCTCAGGTACACAACACATTCATCACCAAGGCAACTAATGACTATAACTATATATTTGAAACRCTAAATGACATTGTATGAAGTACTTCATCAGAAAGAAGCAAACAGAATAGAAATAACAAYATGACCATTTTGAATTAGACACCAAAATGGAATGTTTCACTTCAAGGAAAAAAACAAAACAAAAGAAAAAACAGTATGTTTTATAAAGAAGTTAAAAGAAGCAAGAAGCATTAATAGTTYAAATTGATGGTGGTAAACCAGTTTGATAATTTCACACATATCCAATAAATAAGAAACTTGAAGTATATGAAAAAAATAATATGATACCAACATAAAAATAGTGCTACAGCATTGTGGCTTTTTGGTCTCTAAGAAAATCTTGTTTAATMAAACAATTTTGATTATGAATGAAAATAACATGTCTCTGTTAGAAATAAAAACTATCTTATTTATGGCATATAGACATTTCCTGTTTTTCTTTGAAACATTGTTTCTTGAAATGATATTGCTGTATAATTCTCTTATACAATGCTGGTTGTGAAATTCAGTCAACAAATAAAGAGAAAGTTATTTTGCTTAGATTATTTATGCTAATATTTAGTGCATGGAATTTAGTTCACTGAGTGTTTGGGTTGGAAGAGATTGCTGGAGATCATCTGGTCAAAATTCCTTGCTCAGGCAGGGTCATATAAARCAGTTGCTCATGACCATGTCTCTGAGAAATACACAGCTCAAATAYACAGTGCAACATGCTGTTTTATAACATATTGTATTTAATGAATATTTTGGTGCTTCTGTCACTAAAACTAGTCAAAAATGCATGAAGAAAATAACTTTATGACTAAGATTATGCATCAAATAATTTATACTATCAATATTCATTCTGGGTATTAAACTGCTCAAATTATGAATGGTTTCCCAGAAGCTACAGCATGTGCTTGGAAATGGAGTCACTATTTAAAATAAAACCATAAGGCACACTGTGAGCACAGCAGAAGATTTGAAAGATACTTAGGGAATGGAAAGGCGGGGACTCTGCCATTAATGGCACTGAACTTACTGAATATATATCTTCAATATTAACAGCAAACTATATTTCAGATAGACATTCATTAACTTCAGAAATGCTCAGTTTAATTTCCTAAAGTATGGCCATTTGGCCAGCCTTTTCAGTGCCACATCAGGTTGGCAATTTGAGACCTCCCAGGCATGCAGTAACCCAGGTCTCTTTTTCAGTCTCTTTGAACGCCAGTGCAACAAACGTGAGACAAACCCTTCTCATATTGAGAAGAAATTAACTTCAAGGCCTGCTTAGCCCAGTGCTTAATGTTACTTGAATAATACTTGTAGCAGTGTTTTTCTTATAACTTATTTTTCTTAGTGGCACGTTGCTGGATACCAGCAACAAATGGCAGAAAAAGAAGACACAAAATATATTGCAAAGCCCAGTGGCACAATSTAGTTTTAGCTCTTTTTTGATAACTGCTAAAGTAGTGATTTCTTTGAAAAGTTGGCCAGCTTTTCTACAGCATAGATAACARATTCAGAGTTGTAACATCAACTTCAATGGTAATTCTGGTGTTACCAGAGAATGACAACTCTCAACCACTGTAAAAAATCATTAAACCAGATAGCAAATGTGTTGGTGTTTACTTCTTAAGGCTTATACCACAGTGGTTATGTATATTTTTTATTAGAGGAAAACACAAATGTTTAATGTAGCTGTATAATTTTTCCTGTTAGAAAATGGTCATATTTGTATTTAACCACAGAACCAACATCAATAAATTGTTTTCCATYATTGGTGGCTCTGCATATTTTTTCATATAAATATGATGCTTAAAGATATTATTTTCTTACAACCTTGTCTATTAAATGTTGACTTAAAAGTGAAATATATTTGRTGGTTAAGAACAAATATTTCATTTGCAAAGGCACTTCCTATTTTTTACAGCCCTACTTTATTGAACTTATTTCCGAGATGTAAACATAATTTTATTCAAGGGCAGTGTTTAGTAAAACAACCAGATATATCCCGTATTTTTCCTATTTATGCCCTGTTAAATGATAGATTCTCAGAAGCATAAATATAGAAATACTACMAAATTCTTGATAAAATTAACAGATAACCAAAAATATTTAGAAAAAAACAGATATATTAGAATGTCTCAGAAACTTTTATATGTTTTATGAACKGTTTAGARCTATATGTTTCTAGRAGAAAATAATCTGTCATAATCCCTCACTCTTCCTCTTCAAAAAAAAAATTAAAATTGATTTATTATGAAAATACCACTGTTTTATGATACAAAATGAAACAAAACAATAAAGCAAAAATACATAAGGAAAGAMAAGTGAGACAGATTATACTTTTACAGGATGATTCTTGTATCTCTTTTTTAAGTTCTCTGTTCATGGCAAGGTGCTTTACCTATATGCATGACCAAAATTTAGATTTCAGTAACATTAGCAATTTGTTAGCCTAAATATTATTTTGTTGTTGTTGTTGTTGTTGTTGTTGTTGTTGTTGTTGTTGCTGTTGTTAGAATAGTTTTTGATTTTTTATACATCCAGATAAAGTATTTTATAAATGTACAAAGAAAGTAAAACATGAATCTTAACACAAAATTTTGGGGAAGAAATATTAAAACATAGAGAAAGTAGAGCAGCAYACAATGAGAATCTGAGTAGACTTTGTTGCTCCCTATCATGGTGTAATGAAGTCTAGTTTTCAGAAGGGGGGTAGCTCCCTGTGGGGACCTGGCAGAGCCAATCAGTTGGCTAGTTTTGAAGAGCCAATCAGCTTCCTAGTTTGTGAAATTGACACCCAGTTAACCAATCAGTAGGCTGGTTTTGAAGATTGACACCCAGTTAAACCACTTAGAGGGGCAGGATATGCCTCTATGAAAGCACATTCAAAGATGGGCTAGGCCCTGGGAGCCTCTCTTGGCTTCCAGCTTGTAAAGAGGTASCTGAACACCCTGGCCTCATGCAGCTGCATGGCTGGGCTGAGCTGGGCTCACATAACCTATGCAGCTCCGTTGGTGCATGGCTTGGCTGAGATTACTGCTGCTGCCATGCCATGCCACGCCACCGGGACTATCCCAACGCCATGAGCAGCCACATAGCCAAGACTGCTCAGACAGAATCACTGTGTGGCTGAGGCAGGGCCACACAGCCAGGCAGCACCATGTGGCTGTGGCTATCTCAGCATGGCTTGCAAATAAACTTTGTTTGCTCCAGGACCAGGCCAGGAGTGGCCTCTCAGCTGGCACTGGGGATGGCCCCAAGGCCAGGAGCAGCCAGAGCTGGCTGCTGGCCCTGTATAGGACCAGTCACTGGCTCTGGGACTGCACCACAGGGACAACGACACACATCTGTGCCTGACTCAGCACAGATGAGTATGTGTTCATGTATGGTTCACAATAGACTTTGTTTACTTTTAGCCAGCTGTGCTGAAGACAGAAGGACAAAAGCAGCGGCAGCAGTTTTTCTTTTTCTGCATGAAGGAAAGGTGCAGGGGTGGCATCCGCAGCCAAGCACGGCTTGCACAGTGCCAGTGGAACCACGTGATCAGCAGTGAGAGATACAGCAATTCCTTGATTATGGCGCCTGGATTTAAATGCTGCAGAAGTCTATAAAAATGGCTTCAAATGAACTTACGAACAGCAATTCTCTCCCATATCAGGAAGAGGAAATGGTAAAGACGTAGAAAAAACAACATGGGACATTGAGATCAGTAAAGATTCTAGATGTGATTAAGGAGATGCCTTAGTCTTGGGCTGAAATTCTTTTGTGAGGCTATGGTGAAGATATTAATGAAAAGACTTCTTTTTTCTCTGTAATTCATGGAGTGCATGGGGGGATGCAACATTCACCAACAGCCCATAAGAAAAGGACACTCATGCTGTAATGTGTGGATGCTGACAATCAGTAATCCAATAAGAAGGCTGAATGGAAAGAGATGAGAGAGATGATAAACTTTGCCCTAGAATCAGAAGAAGAWAAWATTTCTGTTCCCAGAGATAAAAGAAGAAAATTTTAGTTTTTATGCTAGAACAGCTCATCCTTAAAATAGTWCCCCATAATTTGACATGGCCCATAAAAGCAGCTTTGGAAAAGCTGCAAGGCATGAGAGGGAYTTTCACACTGCAAACAGATTTTTCTTTCCCGGGTGGCTGATTTGCTGTGACAYTGAAGCCACGAGAGAACTGTTTCTTTTAGAGAAGTCTCCATGGCATGGCAAGAGAGACTCCTCTCCCTAAGTGGACTGAAGAAAGATTATTTAAGAGATGGTAAACTTACTGAAGGTTCCAGGTTTTGTCTCTTGACATTGTCAGTAGGAAAGAAAAGAGAATCTGGAGGGAAGGGAAGTGTTCTGAAAGTTTATTCTGGTTATATTTTTTCTTTTAATTCTGTTAATAAAGTTTTCTTTATACTCTTTAAAGTTTTGAGCCTGTATTACCCTCCTCCTCCTAATCCATATCTCACAGCAGGAAAGGAGTAAATAATTTCTAGTAGGTGCACTAGTGTTTGGCCAGTGCTAAAACCACTATGTAATTAGTGCATTAGTCAAGAAACGAACCGAGTATACTCCCCAAAAATTGGCCTTTCCCTTTGAGTGGAATGATGCCATCATCTTAAATCAGCCACCTTAACCCATACCACTTAGTTGTAAAATACAGAAATACWTTAAAGTTTGAAGACCACACCAATACAAGAGAACTAAGAGGGTATAATATTTCCTGCCTCCAACCCATGTCTCTGTCAACCAAAGGATTGATGTAAGAGTTGCACTGCCTGAATTTTCACTGAAACTGGGCGAGGAACTCACCGTGGAGTTGAGCCGCTTATTGCAAGGCCCCTCCTGTAATAGTGGGCAATAAATAATTACAACTAGAGAAATTAATTCAGTTTAGTAAAACGAGATATAGTTAAATGGAACTGGAGTCATTCAGAAGAGGTAAAATTYAAGATGAATTTCAAGAAGCACCTTTGAAACTGAGTTTTATTAAGCTGAGGAATTTGCTGTCATAGATATCACAGTTTCTTCAGATCACAATCTCATTTCTTCTCTGCATTGTTTTCCCATTTTTATATAAACACGCAGTTACACAAAGTGTATTTCATAGCTCAAACTATTTGCAGAGATAATTAGAATGAATTTTTGTTTCATATTTGACTTAGTCCTAAGTTCTTCACTGGAGCACTTCACTGTTGRCTGTTGTTAGTATTCATATTTTCCATAGGCTGATCCAAGTGGCCAGCGATCTGAGGGTATTATGATTAATATCAAGAATAATAACTACTAGTAATCATAAATAATAAGAATGCAAAACATGAAGGAATCTAATCAAACCTTCACACTAATTACCACTGTGTGACATCACTGATACAAGTGAAAAGCTGACTAATTAAGATAGAGAGGCCTGATAACGGAAGGCAAACAGAAAAATTTGGGTAATTTTTAGTCAAAGACTGTAAAAATTTGTGTTGAATATGTTGAACAATGAAAGCATGTTTTGTGGCTCCTTCTTCCTTGTTTGCTCAACTGGTACATCTGTAGATATTGATACTTAAGAGATGTTTTACAGTGCATGTAAACKCCAATAAACATGGCCTTCCTGCCATGTGTTATATGTACCTAATACTAGACTGATGTTTGAAAGAACTGAAACACTTTCCCAGACTGACCAGAAAACCTGACACTGGRCTTCACACCCAGAAACAGAGGCTGACAGATTGAGTGTACTTAGGTAAAAGAAGGAAGGATATTGAAGACCTGTTTAAGGTCAATTTTAGGTACATGGTACACAGTACGCTTTTTACCAGGGAAAGTATTAAATCCCATTTATAAACAATACTAGAAGAAAGAATGGCAGAAAAAAAGAGTCATGATGGAAATCCAARGCTTAAATGAAGACCAGTGGCAAAATCTACGCACAAAAAGAATGGTATTGCTTAAGCATCTAGGTAAACACCCTTGTCTTTTGCTGTGGACTTGCTGTTTGCATGATTGAAAAATAAGGTGCTGATTAAGATGCAAYTTCTAGGAAATCTACAGAAATATGCAACAACTCTTTCAATCCTTATCAACTAGATTAATTTTCAAGGATAGCACATATTGTTACCYGATAATTTAGGAAATGTAAAATAATTTAGGTGAGCGTGCTGAAGGGATAGGTGCTCTTGTACTTCGACTTAGGTTCTAAAAAGTAATAAGCAGATAGTTGAATGATTGTAGGAAAAGTATTAATTTATCCCGTCCCTCATTCTGAACTTAGGAATTAGACTGCAAGTTCCATCTTCTCTTACAGCTACTTTTCTCACCACAGGACCTTGATTTCCTTCCTACAGCACAGAGGAGAAGGTTAGGTGGCATGGGATTGCTGCGAGCACAAGATTAAGTATAAGAGGACAAAAGCAAGAATAGAGCTGAAGTCAAGGAGGCTGCAAATAGATTAACAATAGCTGAAATCCCCAAAAGTACTTGCTTATACGGTATTGTTTTGTATCATATCCCTAATGGCTTTATTTAGAAAATCTATTAGTCATGCTCTACAGTGTCACAAAATCCTTGGATTTAAATTATGACTTTTAACTCATGTTTCTTAGTGAAAAAAATTATCACTATATTCTTCAGAGGGATTAACACAGAATTAAAAAAATTAATTTTTTTTGGTAAAATTAATTTTACCAAAATAGTAATAAAATATTTTATATTTAATTCTACCAGAGGCAATCCTCATGTAGAACAGGCTTCTTCAGATGTCATCATTCTTTATGTTTGTGTCAATGTTTGTTGTTTCAATTTACTGATTGGGAAATGGTGAGGAATCAGCTCTTCTGCTAAAGAAGMATTTGGATCAGATCTGAAGTTATGCATTCAAATCCAAGTACAGGTATTTGCTTGGTTATAATTTATGGCTGCAACTTATGCAGCACAAATAAGATGTCTTCATCATTACATATGCACTCAAAAACATTGATCTCAATTTGAATTTGTCCTTGTCCATGTCTGCTTCTAAATATTCATTCTTTAAAAAAAAAAATCTTTAAGGAACAGAAGCACAAAGCAAAGGGGGCCAGAGAAGCCTTTCTTAAAATACTGAAGAGGTTCATTAAATTTATTACCATTAAAAAAATCTGAGCTATTCCTGTGAGGTTCTCAGAGGCTGATACTCAGAATTTTGTGGATGTGGTTTCCTTAAAACAATTTGAAAGATTACAAAGTACCTGCTTTAAGTTGGTCTCAATGTATGCAATTGTATGCAATTTTTCTCACAAAAAATGAGAGGGAAGGGAAGGGAAGGGAAGGGAAGGGAAGGGAAGGGAAGGGAAGGGAAGGGAAGGGAAGGGAAGGGAAACACTTTATTAAACGGGCTTAATTTCTCTAAACCAAATTTTGGTGGATACATTAATTTAAGGACATTATCCAAGCACAGACAAGTTTCATGGTATAACTGGTCGATATAACTGAAACTAACTCAAAAGTTGTCACAATACATATTCTTGATTAATCTAAAATGTTTGTTACAGTGTTAATAGTTGAGGCAGTTTACAATGAAAGCTTTAATTGTCTGTATGGTACACAATAATTAAGATTACAGGTATAGAAATATAGRAGCATACATCATTAAGCATTTAAAAAACAAAATGGACCACTTTATATCCTGTAATAATAATATTTTAATGAGTGAGKCAAACACAGGTGCTTTTCCTAAAAAGCATTTAATTCTTAAGAATGTAAACTATAGTCAAACACTTGGAATAACAGCAATGAAGAAATWAATAATTTTTTAAAGGATGGATGCAATGTGACAKTTTTCATAGAATTTTKCCTAGAACCAGAAACTTATGATAAATTTTATCACTTAATGGTAGTGGCAATAAATACAGTACATTGGCTGTATATCAAATCAGCCTAYTGCAAAAAACATATTTTCAGTATAATAATTTTAAGGATTAATGAAGGAATATTTAATTTTCCTTTTTTTTTTTAACTGAAGGGGTTGTAATGCTTTTTAATGCTTGGAGAACTGAAGGCTTGATTTAATGAAATAGAGCTAAATATGTTATGGATAGGTAAAGAACAAACATTTTTATTTCTGGGAATTTGGGTTTTTTCCTCAAACAACCCTGGTATTACAGTCTGAAAAGGTTTACAAGGAAATCTTAGTTTTGCAAGTTTGAGATTCTATGTCCTGAAGAAACATTCTAGAAAAACTTWAGTAAAACCTGTATTCTAAATTCAAACCGAAATAACTGCAGAAAGACAAAAGCAGAAAGGTTGGGATAATTCCTTACAAGGTTGGGGGAATTTTACTGTTTTGGGAGTACTAAGCACCATAGCTGCTATGCAATTATGGATTGTTAATAAACAGTTAATTTCCTGGTAATTAAACTAAATACATGGATGAGCAAAAAGGTAACTTTTACCTCCAATTAACCTGCCCTTTCACCTATTAAATGTAATTACACTCTTATATGTTGAGCATAAACTGCACTATATTTTATAATCTTGTTAGTATTCATGCTTTGTTAATGAAATTTGATCAGCTTATTAAAGATGCAGGTAGCTCACATCTGTTGTCAGAAGTAATTAGATCAGGTGGCAAATGACAGCACCTTTCCTGACAGATGCTTTAATGTTGTGAGTAAGAATGCCCTAAATGTCTCTTTGAATAATGCCAAGATTTCAGCTACGGTTTATTTGCCTTGAGCTTTCAAAGTGGAACTTCGGAGCAATATGACATAGTCCCAGACAGGAGTATGTGTGACTTTCACTTCCAGTGTTAGAGGAAAACAGAAACTCCTTCAAGATGATTTTTAATAAAGATTTGTCTTGGAAAAGTAGAAGATAATGTTATCAAACTATCTCAATATGTTTTCCTTTTAGCATATATACACATACTCTGTTAAGACACAAAAGATATTGCATTATGCATTTAAGCATATCTCAGACAGTAAATTACACTTCACTCTAATGATAACATTATTTAAATATATGTGCTGACAAGCTGGTGAAGATATTATTTTATGGCAGGCTTTTCATCAGATAGCCATGAAATAATGCTGCCTTTCTGCTGGTGAATCAGACAACACACGTTTTTAGTGAACATACCTCATAAGTAAGTATTGTRAAATGCACTATGAAAGTGTCTCTTCCATCATTATCCACAAGCTAGATAGCACACAGATAATACTAGTGTGGGCTTCCCAGGTCTGTTTGGAAAAACACATTCATGCTTCCTGGTCCATATAATTTCTGCATGAAACAAAAACTGCAGGACTGTCTTCAATCAATTCTCTGCATTGTTTTATCCTTATAAACTATAGAGGAATCATGAATGCTCACTAGACTGACACCCRTGCACCATCCAACAACTTGAAGGAGGGGTTCAAAGGCATGGCCTGACAGACACCAAGGACGATATTCTTTTTTGCTGGCCCCCCATGCAAAAATGTCATAGGAATTTTAGTGGTAGCAAGAAAGACTGTTCTCTTTACATGCTCAAAAAGCAGTGTTCTTTCTTTTGTCTCTGACAGGTGAATGTCAATGATGTTCTCTTCTGTTTTTGTTTTTTTTTTTTTCTCCCCACATCTGTCACAGTACTGTTTGGGTCCATACACCTAAAGACGTCCCTATGAAACAAATATTGATGAAACAGAATGTTTTGATTACTGCAATTGCTCCCTTAACAGTAGTGCTGATGGGCAGAATAAAATTAAGTCCATCCCATTTAACCACRCTTAGGTTCCACTGGATATTTTCAGTGGGTCACAGCTAAAGTAATTTGGGTCCATRCTTCTGGATTGGTTCCTCATTTTTTGTTCTTCATGTTCTTAATAATTCTTTACACTTGAACATTTGCAAAACTGCAGTCGTATTATTTTGTTTCATTTCCTTCTAAACTGATGAGGTGAATTATAATCTGAGGATGATACTTACGTCATTCCATTTTTTCTGTCTACTTTATCCTTATGTAAGACAGAATAAACACAAGAGTGGGCATTCATTGCAGGTCAGAGSCATCCTTCATGAATGGATATTCACAGTGACAATAATTTCCTGGTCTGAAAATGGGAGTAATTCTAGCTGCCCTTTAGCATTGTGTTATGTCACATCTGGTTACATTTGTATCATAACACACACCAACATGACAACTCAGTGCATCATATTGGCTTAGTGTGAGGAGRTAAAGCATAAATGGAAAGTGACTGGCTAGGAAAGTGATGTATTATGCCTCAAAACAGAACCTGAAAAGAAAAAAAGTACATGATTCATACCTTATGAAAACAGACAGAGAGATGGCCAAAATATTTATAGGGCCAAACTTAAATGTGAGAAATTAGTGGAAGGAATACCATTTTTATTTTAGAACAGCATTCAAGAGCTCAAACATAGTTCATTAGAGTGCTATTTATGCACARATCACTAAAAGCATGAGAAAAAATGTACACGATATTGCATGCGTCATTCATCTAATGAGGTCAAATGAAGGGGAAAAAGCCCAGTACAGTGTTTGCATGCAGGGATCACAGGATCTAAATGTCCTGAAGTATGTATATACTGAAGTATGCTGAGTCCTGTGGCAGGCTGTGTTAGTACACTGGCAGAGAATATGCTGTGTAGCTTTTTCTTTGAATTAGAGTTTTGTGTTGGATCCTCAGTGACATGYCCAATGCCACTGGACAACACTGCAACCCCTCCATAGGCAAGGATTCATAACAAGGAGTAGCCTGAAGTATGAAAGACACAGTGGAACTGCCTAAAGAGTAAATATACAGAAAACAGACAAATGTGCGATTTTCCTGCTTAACTCACAGGACTCAACAGAGGAGGAAAAGTTTCAGCTTTTTTGGAGAAACAGTAAATGGTTCTCCAGAAGCTGTCTGCACATTGTTAGGGGCAGCAAAAGGTAAGTGCTGATTACACCGGGACTTATTGTGTGATGCAGTGACTGGAAATTTGTATCATAYCAAGAGTGACAGACCCTTATGCAGACAAAAAGCAAAATTAATTGTGTCATCTCTGCATTTCTCTATTGCTGTTATTTTGTAGATTTTTTATTAACAATCCTTGTTTGATGCTATTATTAGAAACTATTTAAGTCCAATGAATAAAATGKTTTTTTTCTCCAGACTTGCAATACTGGAATCTCTCAATATCTTGATTTATGGTGACTGAGTGATCTTCACAAGATTTACTTATCACGGTGTATGTRCTCTGTGTTTGCTAATAATTTTTCTATATCAAACACCCCAGTTTGAAAACGCAAAAAAATGAAGAAAGACAGAATTATTTGGATATTTCAGCTTATACTCATTCTAAACTCTTTTGTACTAAAAATTTTTTCAAAATCATTGTTATTGATGCAATTTTAGCCTCCATTCAGTTTAGCTTGGGGATMTAGCCAGTTTCTCTTAAAAAGAAACTTTGACCCATAGTCCACATGTTCTTGTTTTTTGTACCACAAATACAATTTATTATATTAGAACAATGAAATTCAGAAAATGTAAAAGACAATTTTATATAGTTTTTCTCTTAAAGAGCATTCTGTAGAATATTCTCTCTATTGTTGCACTGTAAAATCTTACTCTCCCATATATTGTCATTTCCACTCAAGAAAAAATCTTTTTTTTTCCCTTCAGAAGCATAGTAGAAACCTATTGTACTTCAGAATTATTTTTTTCAAAAGAAATTTAAGCCATTCATTTACTAACTCTTGAAGTCAGACAAATTGTGCAGAAGTGCTTTATGCAGTCATGATAAATTTCAAGTTGTACTGGTAGAAGAATGTGAATAATGGAAAAATTATTCACGAATATATTATCCCCAAACTTTAAAGAAACCATACATATTAAGTTCCCTTATCCACTCCAGGAATAGAATAAATGATAAATAAATATTTCAGGAGTAATTCATTCAAATAATTTATTTTAAAACTATCCATGCCTTGATTGAAACCCYATTGAAATAATTGATCTCACTTCTGCCAGATCAGCTCTATAAAGAAATACACAAGGAGCCCCAGTATTTTATAGAATCAGGCTCTTTTCATTTCTGTCAACTTTTAACCCASTGTAAAGCATTCTTTTAGGCACTAAAAATTGACTTTCGTTTCCAACTTCCCCATTCCTTMAGTTTTCTTCTCCCAATTTTTTACAATTTAAAAATGTCATATTGCAAATGTGTGACACAGTTATTTCTTAAATTATTCTGATGGCATTTTGTACTCTTTATTTAACTGAATTTGTAGGCAATTATACAACAATTRCCTACTTGGTGCCAAGATTAGCAATTTATTTATGCTGGACAAAATGTTATGTTGTGCAAGTTTGTTTATTTCATTTTTCCATAACTTTAGTGCTAAATCTTCAATACTGTAAAAACTGTGGGCTGAATTTTTTTTTGAGAATGCAGAGATTCAAATAAGCACTTAAATAGATCTTCAAYAGAACACAAGAGCAAAAGACAATAAAATCCCTTATAACCCAAAGTTTGAGTAAATAAGCCTTCAAGTARGTCGTGTGAGCCTGGAATTAGTTTCCTCTTTGAGAGGAGCAGGAGAATGTGARTGTCTCCCATCTGGTTCAGGCACTCTAGATCCAGATGGCTTAGGATACTGTCCTTGTCTACAAGTAGATCCATTTTTCTTGTAGGTTCGTAAAGGGAATGGAGACATCACAGCACTAAGTTCTGCAACATCTGACTTTTACAACTGCCATAGTAGAGTAGCTTCTTTATAAAATACACAAAGAGCTTAGGAACGGCAGCCAAAAACTAAGCCATTGCATAGCTCAGTACCCTAAAGTAGAAACTAAAGAATGCTAAAACCCCATGTGCTTTCACACCTCTTTTATTGTCTTTCTATTAGCTTAAAACAATTCATTCTTTTTATTCTAAATCAGAGAAGGGGTAGTCGTTTTTAGGGRGGAGAAAGTTTAACTAACCAGCACTTCAAGGGCTAGGACATTGATTTAGGATATAGAGCACTTTTTTTCATTTCCTTATTCCACTTGAAGCAATTTTATTTGCTCTTTTTAGCTAAACCAGTGTAGTACATGCATATTAATTCAACAGGCCAGAACCCCACATTCATTGTTTTTGCATAGTCAGCAGAGCACTTGCCTAAGACAGGTAAATATGAATCCCATTCCTGGTTCTAAAGACCTATATTTTTATCTGAAGTATTTAATGGAGCCAGGGCCAGATGTAGAATCAGACTGATTCCCAAGTGATTTCCTTGTATGGAGTCTAAAGTCATTCTGTGGACCAGTGAGTATTGAACTGCTCATGCTATGTGCAGTTACCTTCAAGAGRTTCTTCAGAATACTTTGGAGTGCAATAATAAAACATTCTCASAAAGGATGTGATTTCAAATCTTTGCAGACAGAAGAGGTGATTATCCCCATATTCCCTGCCTCTTCTTGCCTTCCTCCTTAACCTGAACCTATTTAAACACACATGGTTAAAGAAGGAAGATAGTTTGGATTTTTGCATCTTGATTAAAATCAACTGTTTCTTCTCAATCCATCTAAAGTTTTTTGCAGAACAACTCTTTTCTATCGTTGAAGACAGAACTCCGAGGTGCACTCAGGGGCTGTAACTGAGACTGCTCTGAGCAGGCAGGGTCACTGAGCAGCACACCTGCAGTAAGTCCAGTTCACTGACCTACTGTGCTAGTGGTAAGGCTTCTTTTCACTGGGAACTTCACCTCCCTCTCTTCAAGATGATGTTTCCCTCTCTGCTYTGTACAGTGAGTCATTCACATCCACAAGAGTGCCAGAAGCTGAGACAAATTCCTGCACCTGGCATATTTTGTAATCTATGTAAATGGCTATTCATTCAATASCATCTTTGCTGTTACTTCCTTATGTGACTATCCCCAAACATTTTATAAAGTGTGCTGTATCTAGCTTAAACACTCTCTGCATTGCTCAGTACCATGACACTGCTGTTCTTCTGTAGACTTAGCCCCAGATGTTCCAGTCAATTTGAATATTTGATGTAATTTTCAACACATGCCAAAATCCATGACTAATTTAAACATCTCAAATTTTCCTTTCACCAAAGATGTAAATCAAATTTCAAATGACATGCAATTATGCTACTTATTTCAGACTACTTTCATTATTGATTTTTTTACACATTAACAATTTAAGTCTCAAGAGTACTGGTAGAAGAAGTTGCTTAACAYTGTTCAAACCTTAATCATTGTAAACTGCCTGGAAGCAAACTTGTACTCCACAGGTATTTTTCAAGATACAAAGAGCCCAGGACTAGAAAYAAGGAAGATGGAAGGATTTATACATTCTTTAGAAAATCTTTCAAGGTTTAATGTCAATTTTGGTTCAAAAAATAAGGCAGGATTGATGGAACCTTTTTTTATTATTGAACAAAATGGATATTTGTGTGACAGCATGTTTACATATACCTATAAAATTATGCATACAGATAAATAAAGTTATGAATAAGTTTTCAGGCTAAATTTGATCAAAAGTWGACAAGATAATGGTTCTAATATTCCTCAAGAATACAGTAGAACAAAGAAGCTTTTCCCCTCTTTAACTCTGAATACAAGTATTTGACAATCTGTTTGAATTAACTTTTAAATCTATAGTTACTGCATGAGCAGTGTTTCTCCACATCAAACTGTTTTTTACATATATTAAAATTATTCAGAAAATGTTTCTGAATGGTGGTTGCTTGTCTCTCAAGTGAGCTAAAAGTTGAAATACAACCCATTGCATGGGTTGGACTCGATCTTGGAGGTCTCTGCCAGCCCCTGCCATTCTGTGTAATTCTGTGTGATATRGGAATTTTCCTGAACTTCTGTTCAAATGGTAAAAGTTTTGTATGGTGCTAAATTACTTTTGCCCAACACATCTAGAAAAAGYTGGATGACTTCCAAAAGTGAGGATTTAAATTTTATTTTATATGGTTATGCTTGGAGYTACATGCACAGATTTATAATCAGAAATGTAGGTGGCTTTTATCCAATAAGCACCTCAAAACCATTTTGTTTTTTAATTCTCTCAGATAACTTGCTTTCTCATTGATATACCTTTTCAGATAAGAAGCTTTTTAATTTTTTACAATTATAAAATTATAATATAATTATAAATCATAATTAAATTTAAAAAATTTAAACAAAAAATTTGAACAAATTATTATGGTAGTTCCATTGCTTTTTTTTTTCCATTTCTCAGATCTCAGAAAAAAATATAATTTCATATGTTTGCTATGACATAAAGCACAATATTGTGTGAAAAAATGTCATAACTTTCACTGAATTGCAATTTGTAAATTCTTGCAGTTATGCTAACACAGAAAATAATTCAAATTTCTCTGATTTAAATTAAACATTTGATATAAATGATGATTACTTATTCTGTACAGTAAAATAAAATTTATTGGTTTTTCTTTTTCCTCRTATTCAAATCTGTTGATTTTTATGGTATGGTTGAGGACATAGTACCATTAAGGTGAGAATCATGGCTCAGTAGAGTTTATTTATACTTGTAGTGAAACATTTTCAAATCTTTATTTTGGGGACTTAAGGGTATTTCTTCATTGAGCAGAACATTTCCTCTACTTTGCCACCCATCACAGTCAAAGTAAAACTCTATTTTCTCAAGACTTTGGACTTAGGAAATTGATTAAATCAATGTAAGTCCATGAAGGGCAGTAGAATTAAAGTAGAATTATTTTAGTTGAAGTTCTGAATACTTTGCTCTAAGACAAGATTTCCTTTAAGTTTTCAGGCATACTTGTAATAAATTTTCCCTATGATCCCCTTTGTTTCACAGTTAAACATCAAGAAGTAGGATTATGGCCCAACATTTGTGATTTTACRGGTTTTGTAGACCAAGTCATTCAGTTGTCCAGGTGTTCAAGACAACCTTCTTAAGAAATTAATTCCTTGTATCTGATGAATGTCAATGGAAAGTGAAAGTTTAATTACAGAAAAATTTRCACTGTACCAGGTTAGCTAAGGACAGAATTTCATAAAAGTAGTCTTTAATAATATAATGCTAGGTCACAAACTGAAGTTAAGTCTTTTGCATCTGCTAAGAATGGTATCATGTTAAAGGGAAGAAGGTATAATGAAGTTCATGTAGACAACTTTTCCATTCAAAACTAGCAAAAAAATTATCATATATTAATTTTTCATCTACAGCACTGAAAATTCCCTAAACCTCAAACCTGAGAAAAAATATTATATGCTGCAAAGATATGATACAAGATTTCCTTTCATTAAAAAAAAAAAAGCAGCAACGGGTTAGTATTTGTATTCTAGAGCTCCCTCAGCCCCTCAATAATTCTTTTCAGATTTTTGCCATGTTTAAATACAGGGTCATGAAATGACAATATATTTTTTATGATCTTACTTCATGGTTTAGTATTCCCACAATAACAATTTTTTAAAATTAAAAGTGGCTTATCAGAACTTTTTTTTGTAAATAGGCAAGGATAAATGTACCCTAACTGAATGAAAACTCAGATAAATGTGCACAAAGGTAGAAAATGAAAGTACAAAAAAACCCTAAATATTTTCTGTTTACTCCATCTCATTCCWCTATGCCTAAAATGAGAAATGAACCAAAAAATCTTTAGAAAAATGTAATAAGCATTTGTTTCATCCTCACAGTTTTTGAGTATAAGATTTAAAAAATACTTTTTTGCAACTGTTGGGCATTCTGAGACAGTAATTTGTAGATTCAATTATACAGTAAATGAAAAAGCCAGTGTCCAAAACCTGCTTCAGTATGAAGACTTTTTAAAGCTAAAGGCTATTACTTGTGTGATCTCAATCCAATTAACATTAAAAAGTTACTCCTTTCTAATTAAGGGGTACTGTCTGTTGGTCAGAAATGGTAAAATTTTATGTATTGAGTAGATTCATACACTTGGTTATGTTTAAAAGTGTAGTCACAAAATACACATATTAAGAGCAGAACGTGTTGGAGAGCCAGAAAGATTCAMATGACACAAAACACATTATTTGTGCCAGTTGTGTCAGAACCAACAAATGACCTCATTTTAATGTTGATTCAGATGTTTCAGTACATACAAAATACACATTAGCTCTTCCTCTCCAACCTTCATTTAAAAATTACTTAATTACAGGAAATTAATTACYGCTGAAATGTAGAAATTCAACCTGCAGAGCCCAAGTAGTCAAACTCACAGGGWGCATTTCCTGAGGGGAAAGTCACAAGAGTTTCTTTCAGGATGGTGTGAGAAGATGTGCTGGTTTCTGTTAGAATAATTTTCTTCCCAGTGACTGACGCTGTTTCTGAGATGGAAACAAGCATTAAAAGTTCTACAATTTTTTTGAGAAATTAAGAAAAATAGCATTTAAAGATATATTTTTAGACCTGATAGATGACTTGTGACCTGCATGAGTGTAAAAGTTTCAGTTAAAATTTCTAATTAATCTGTATCTMTTTTCAGAAATGGTTGCAATTTCCCTTTTTTTCTTAGAGCAACATATCTCTGTAAGTTTAGTTGCTTCAGTTAGATGACATAAAAATAAAATTCAGGCATTTGAAATCTAATGCATTTCAAAAAAGGAAATTCCTTTTTAGCTTATTCTGTTTACCATGGTGCAATTTAAGAATTTTAAAGTTTTTCTTTGTGATTTAGCACACACTAATGCATGTCATAAATATCAGAATATAAAAAATCTGATAGCTGTAAAGACTGTATAGTAAAAYTTTTTTGAGCTTTGTAAAAAAGAGGATGAGTAACTTTCCTGCATTTATCATACTTGTCACATCATAGAGCAACTATGCAATTGTTATTAGTAAAAAAATTCTAAAGCTTAATATTTTTTAAGCCTTGCACCTGGAGGATATTGAGGTAGATATCGTATATGGCCTTGCCTGATAATTTCAATGTATTCACCTCTGAAAAATGATATATCTCCTCTTAATTCTAATTTTTAACTTTTTGACAAATGAATAATAATGRTCAGTGACTTGTGCCTGCAAGATTAAATCTTATATCACCTAAAGCTTACTTTTCAATATTATGTAATATATGAACCGAATKATTAACTGAACATGTATTTGTTCTTATTTCCCAATAATTTGTGGATAGAATTATGTCTCCCAAATGTAGCAGYAGAGTTATCATTTACCAATAATAAGACTTTGTCAGTGTTCTGACAGAGTTCCAGTGATGCTTCATTACTGCCCTGAAAATCATCAAGGAATGAATGGACTATTACCTTTCCAAGTGATTAAGATTCCAGGGCTGTTGATTAAGAAACTTAAAAATATTATATTTCCATGTATTTAAGGCATGAGTGACTACAGAGAAATTTATAGTCTTTTGATCAAGCCTTAGTCTACAAAGATGACCATTTCAACTGAGTTTTAGTAAATTGTTGGCAATACAGGATAGTCTAGTAATGCCAAGATGAATTATTTCAGCAATAAGTTTTAGAAGACAAGTTCATTGTTAAGTGATCAATTTGAATGTCTAGGGGTGACATTGCAGTATGCTATTCTTCCTTTCACTAGCACAAAGTTGTCTTTTTTCTGTACTTTGATGATTTTAAAAAAAAATTATTTAGTAATTTTTTCTCAGAAGCTATGCTAGAATTTTTTTAATAGTTCTACCTATTCACATGCTGGTTTACATCTGAAMGTCTATTACAACAGGATGAGAAATCTCTACATCAAAAACTACACMTGGTGATACCTATTTCTCATGTTACTGAGCCATGTAAAAAGATTTCTCTACTTATTCTCTACTTATGGAGGAAGTTAGCAGGATTGATGTCAAAGCCTTCATCAGGGACATGRTCTGTGTGGGTTGCAATCAACTGACTAAAATCACASAAATKATACTGTTTATGATATTATCCTTGATCAGGATCTGCTCCCCAACCTTTTTTTTATTCTCTTGAAAGACTATAGTTGCTGTATATCTTTCAGTCTCTCATTAGCATATTTTAAAATAATCTCTGAACAATAAAGAAATTATCATAAAATTAAATTTAGCTCAAATTCTATAGGATGAGCTTTCTCAAAATATATTTCAAAGTTCTGTGTTTATTTCAATGATCATTAACCATTTTGTAAGTACAATTCTAGAAAKATTTATATATCTAAGTTAAATGTCTTTAAGAAAAAAAAATATTGAAAATGCAGGACTTGARCAAGAAAATGAAAGTGGGAGAGTAAAGGAAAGACACCACAGATTATCAGTTGCACTCTAAGGCAGTCCCAGTTCTTTGCTTGACTAACACGTTTTCAGACAGAMGTTTCACTGTATGATTTGATAAGTTTGGGGGAAAGTTAAAGTTTTATTAATTTCAGATCTCTTTTGACATTCTCATCAGGTTGAAGTGCAAAACTCAGTGCTACCAAGCCYATTTTCCACAATCACATAGGAATATAAAGTACACTTGTTGCACGTGGGGACAGAAGTCTGTGAGAAGACTCATCCATATTRGTCTTGTATCCAAATGAACACTTCTGGAGAGCTCTGGTAAGTCCTTCCCACCCTGTGTSTGAAGAAGTTGATGAGATACTATTATTTAAAGCCCAACTCTACAGATGTATTTAACAAGCCTTTCAAATAAAATTTAATATTGTTTATAAAGGTTAAGCATTTATTCGTCACAAAAATGTATGTTTCCAGTTGAAGAATATTATAATAGTTACTATATTTTACTTTTTTATCCAGCTTTACAGTAGAAAACAAATGGTCTGGTATAGTATCAGACTTTAACAGATGAAATTTCAGCCACAAATCTACACTCATGGAGTTTTCCTTAGATACATTATGCAGAACAATTTYAGGACAACCTGAAATGTAAGCTTTTTTTTTTCCCCTGAGCTTCATAATTAGTTCTTAACTGAAGGTTAAATCTTGTATTATAAGATCCATGKTATTATTAAATTAAATTATCTAACCTTCAACATTCTTGCTGTTGGTTAACAAGTCTTTCACAAGACGATTATTGTTCAATTTAGAAAGTTCTGCTGGGAGTTGATAATTTTTTGTGCTTCTAAATTTTACAAGCCTTTTCAACCCAGAGAATCTATTTCACTCATTCARTTTAGTAACCTTCAGCTGACTGTGTCAAAAGTTCTGGATGTTTTAGTCAAAATATTATTTCTCTTTATTTCAAGAACTACTCAAAAAACTAAAAATATTCTTTCCAGTAACTGAACAGCAGGCTGAGATGTTCAGTTCAAAGAGGTATGATTGTAAGTTGAAACAGATATAAAAAAAATCAAAGAAAACTTTTTCTGAAGGCCAGGAATTGTAAATAGAGTTTCTGTATAATCACTCCTTTAATAGCAGCTTTTTCTTCCTCTGTACAAAATAGAATATGTTTTTTGCAATGACATTTATCTATACATTATAATGACATCTATACAAATTGTTGTTGTGGGGTTTTTTTGCTCATCCTAAGAAAACTCATATCATTGTGCTCTATTGTCACTGGGGACTGAATTGGCTGTGCAGGTCTAATTAAATTCCCACTGGTATTGGATGACATCAGTTTCATGACATTTATGTCATTATGTTCCCACAGCTTTGGCTTTTGGGTAATGACACCTCTGGAATTCCATGAACATTTTCATGGACTACTGAAATACTGTGTCTGGAAAAGGAAAAAAATAAAAGGGTGGTGGTTATTTCCAGTAATTTTCCACTCTTTGATTGCTATGCCAAAATGCTTGTAAAATTGCAGTCTCTGTAGAAAATCTGTGATTGAAGGACAAATCAGGAATAATTTCTCAAGGAGCTGAGACATTTAATCTTCAAATGGCTGCTTCTAGAGTGTTGCCAAGAGTCACCTGGAAGGGATAAAGCTAAAAATGTAATTACAGGAAAAAGCAATCTTAGGGGTGTTTTACTGCTAATAGAGAAGATGTTGTTATGTTACCAGTCATTCTGAAGATGTGGCAGCTTGCAGATCAACTAGTTTAACAAATAAGCAAAGACTGTTTCTCTCAAAGAGCAAGATTAAAGAATGTAGGTTTTGAAGTGGGTATGCAGGCTCAAAGTCAAGTCCTTTGCAGTATTTATATGCAGTAATTAAAGGTACATAAAGTACCCCTCCATCTGCAGTCTGGTGACTAACTGCTTGGTAATACCTTAGAGGAAAGGCAGTATTCTGCTCCGAAGATACTACTTTTTTGGGATTGTTGGAGTAGGTGCCTTTAGGCAGCCTGTTACTAAAACAAAATTGTTTTCTTGGGTRCAGCTGTTACATCTGTTACTGTTACAAGATCAGTTAGTGACATAGGTCATTTACATCGCTGGTTATTGTTATCTGCATATGCTTTCTAGAAAAGACATATTTCCACTGAGGCATAAAACTTCTGTCTTAGATACAGATGGACACAGTATCTACGTTAGCAAGGAATGCTGCTTGAAGCCTTGCAGGCCAAACATCATCAAAAAATTATACAGGTATTTMTGTAGGTATCTGAAAGGAGTGTGTCAAACGGACAAGCAATAGGACAAGAGACAATGGGTCAAAACTGATGCCCAGAAAGTTCTACCTGAGCATAAGATACTACTTCTTTATTGTATGGGTGACTGAGCACTGGATCAGACATACAGGGACGTTGTGGAGTCTCCCTCACTCGAGATATCCAAGAACTATCTGTGCCACAATTCTGTGCCCCTGTGCTCAGGGATGACCCTGCTAGAGCAYGGAGCTTCTACCAAATTAATCTCTGTGGTCCCTTCCAACCTGACTCATTCTGTGCAAACACCAGAGAAAGATATTTTGTTTTTGACTTACAGCTACTCCAAATTTAAAAGTAGATAAATGAGACTCGCACATATATTCATAAAAAATTTAATATAAACATGAAAATATTAATAAAACATTTCAACCTGTAGTGGAACAGGCAACATTTAATAACAAAATACACTCTCAAATTTTGTTCAGGGATCAGAAAACCCTGTTATTTCCATGCATGATGTATTTACACATAGAGTGATTATCTAAAAAAATAATTATTTAAGACAATAAAAACATTGTTTATAGTCATGTATAATAACCTCAGTAATAACAAAAAAGTACCAGTTAGAMCAGTGGAAATTTAAAACCCAGGAAAAAAGAAAAGCAGGTACATGGATAACACAGAATCCTGAAAGTAATCTCTTGAAGTTAAAATGGTTTTCAAAAATATTTGACATCATCTTGATGAGTATTTTGCAAATTAAATCAGCAGTAATAAGGTTACATTTTATGTTAATATAGGTTATTATATATTATTTATTATAGATTTTWACTTATTATTTATTATTTATTATTATTATATTTATTGTATATGTAATATATTTAATATTTTTAGTATCTTGAATTATTTGAGAAATTAACTAATGTTGGATGAAATAATCACTTGCCCTTAAGAATAAAAAGAACTTAGTGAAATAGCCCTCTACAAAGGAATGAGCTATGTAGGACTGGGAGGCCAAAATCCCATTGTACTGAAGTGAAAATACTAGTCATGTTCTGATCAGTATAAACCAGCAGGTTTTACTGGCTTGTTTCTATTTCATCATAGACAGATTCTTGTAATTGAACCAAATTACTGGCAATGAACCTATGAAATTATCTTCAATGTCTGTATTTGCAGAGCATGTATACAGACATTCATAAAACTATAATCAACTTCATAAAACTATACTCAAACTAGTTTTAGCTTAGTGATAACCTTGTAGTAATGCAGTAAATTTTCCTCCACTGCCCTGGTGAATGATCTCCACTTCTACCTGTGACAGGTCACAATTGCACACATGTGTTCAGAAAAGCTGTAGCAAAACCAGAATAGTGACAGCTGATAAAAATTGTAGGCSTGTTTGAAGGCTTCAGAGGCACTGAAGGAAATGGCAGGAAAAGTCACAGRGCATGTAAAACCAGCTCTACTGGCTTAGGTCAAAGATTTGAGTACCTTGCCTATATTAGCAGCTAAAAATCTATTAAAAAATGATAGGAGACTAAATATAGCATGTATGGTAGATTTTGTGCATTGTCAACTCATAACCATTTGTAGGAAGAATCATGACCTTTACTACTATTGTTATAATAATCATCATAATTATTTATTTATTTCTGATAATATATTTGGTTTACTCTCTCATAACTTCTTTGACTTTATAGACCTGTATCATATCTCCCTTGATTACTTTATAGTCCTAGTTTATGTAGCTGTTTCTTGGATGCAAGAAGGCCTAKAGCTGTGATTAATATAGAGACCTTCTTGAACCTGACCTTTCAACCTGTCATATCCCTGAGATAGGAACCACAATTTAAGTAGCTGGTGAAATATAAATTTATTCCATGGCACAGTAATTTTCTATGTTTTGTACTTCATTTCCCTCCTAACAACTCCTGACATGAAATTTACATTTTTACTTTTCTTAATTTGCTTTCTCTAGGAATACTTGGAGAAAGGTTGACAAATAATAAAGTTACTGAAAARATATGGAAGAGAACAAGTTCTATGTAGTTCCATAAAGGTTTCCTTGGCTAGAACACAATGGCATGTAAAAAGACAGAATTTTTAGATTTCATGGTAGAAAACTTTTTTAAGGAAATTACATCATAGTCAAATGTCTAGGTTATAACAGTGTTTCTTATTGTTGTAGTAATAACAATTTACTGCAACATTTGAATGCCAGAACAAGAAGACTGCTATATGTAGCCTGACTGTGACAGTCCCATGGATCACTTGTACATCAGGACCCTTCATGTTTACTTTCTGTATGATGATATTGCTTCAGAAGCTATATATATAATATATAGTTATAGTTATAATATAGAATTATAATTCTAACAAATTAAAAAGTAGTCTAGACAAGATAATGTAAAAYTATTGCCCMCCAAGGACTTCAAGCCTACTGACAATCCGATATTATCCACAAAATCTGAACTGAATTAGTAGCAATCTGTTTTCTTAGAAAAGATGTTGCAGTATTGCTAGCAGGTGTTTTGAAAAATGTGCCAAAAAATCATTATAGTKATTAAACTTCAATCGATATTTACAGGTGTTTTCCTCCCTTACTGGTAAAGAAGTTGCATGGCTTAATAATATTTTGATTAATAGATTATAAAGGCTCATTTTTTGCCCTAAATTCGTTCAGYCTCTGTAAGCAAAATTTAGAATAGTGTCCCCAGAATGCAGTGTTTTTAAACTGTTTGTCGAGGAACAGTTGTCTAAAGCTTGCTGTATAGAGCTCTCTCCAATTTTGTTCCTAAAGTATTGTTCCTAAGGTAACTTTCTATACATATCTAAAAAGAGACATGAAAAACCTATGRATGGAGAAAAGGGATGCATAAGACAATGCTAAARTAAGAGTTAAACTAACTTACTGTGTTGGTTCTGCTAGCATAGCTTTTGCAGATTTGAAAACTCAATTTGAAATATGATCTGGAAGTGACTAATAGCTTAGCCCTGACTGCTGAAGATCTGGTATTATATCAGGTGTTGTTGTCAGTGGATGCACATCTGTAGGCAAAACAAGACCTGATTGTGACAGTGCCTATATGAATTCATTGTAGAAGTGGAACTCCAAATGATACTTCGAAAATTATTCCTTGGGATTCAGTAGGTATTTAAAGACCTATGGCTGTTTGGGTCAAATAGTGTATACACTGCTTTGGAACTCCTTTAAGGCAGTATTATATGGCCTCAGTGCAGCACTGAGCCCTGGTATAYTGGCAATTACACACTACAGTTTTATGACAGCAATGGAAAGCAAAAAAAAAAAAAAGTACAAAGAATTTTGTGCACACTTTACAGATGTACTATAAGATTAGAATATTGAAAACAAATGTGATTGCACATATATTCATGAAAACATTTTTTTATTCCTTCTTTGTAGGTAAACGTTTTGGTATAAATTGTCTTCAAGCTGTTTGTCTGAGGGGAAAATTAGTCTCAGAATATTCAACTGGAGTTGGATAGGTCAAGATATTTTGTTARTCCCAAATCAGGAGTTGAGATCAGTAGTCAAAATTCTTGGAAGGTCAGGGGGTGAGGGTGTCTGGAATGAGACTGCTTATAAAGGGAGGGACTGTCCTGAGAACACCAGCAATTGGCACTTGAACTAATGTCAAATTCATGTGAATGAACTATAGTAAATGGATAGTCAACTGGCTCTCCCTATGGACAATCTGACTTGATTACTTGGAATACTGAAGACAGAAGCCTCTGTTTCTTTCAGAGCTATATGTGATAGACTACTCCTAGGTCAAAGAGAAGGGTCCTGAGCCAGCTGGGGAGCTTTCAGAAGAGTTTTCTACATGGTAGAATGTAGTCTTTCTACATAGTAAATGCCTCTTTGAGGGAAGCTGTTAMTAGTGATCATGTCAACAACATTGGAAAGTGACATTGTAAAGCTTGATTCAGTTAGAATTATGTTTTGCTTAGCTTTAAGAGCACTGGAAAACCATTTATAATCTGACATTAAAATCAGGGTTCCTCTTCAGGGAGAAGAATAATTTTTATCAGACCATGATTTAACATTTATGTCCTGCTACTSTTTTGTGTCTTTTAGGCTCTCTGGGAAACTATGGTATGAGAAAATAMTTGAGCATTCCACATTTAGACAAACATTACCTGACAGGACATTCAGTCATTATGCATTTATAGGATGTTTCCACTTTCCTTATTTCTCAATCATCTCTGGGAGAAAATCAGTATCTGTTAGTAAAACAACCATGCTAAGTAGAACACACGGTTGACACCATTAACTTGTTTTTAGTGGCATTACAAAGGTGTTCTAGTAYAACAGAAATACCTCATAATAATAAAGGTTACAGTAATGAAGTGCTCTAGTTTTATCCTAGAGATAATTTCTTCRGTGTTCCGTGTGAATGGAGAGGTTATTTTTTTATCTAAGATTTGATAAATTACATATTTCTGATCCAAACTAAGTAATTTGTGACTTGGCTTTCCCCAGGGTATTGTTCAGCAGCATGGCTATCCCTTCCCTCACCCCCCCACCGCCCCATTTTGAGATATAGAATCAGGGTTGTGTACACAGCATCTAATACACTTTACCTGGGTCCACATATTGAGGATTTGGAGGAAGAGTCTGCCTCTATAATTTRACATGTGTTAGTAATCACAGCAAATTTTGGTGTAATCTTTTTRCTAGTATTTCCCCCATTATCATATWAACAAGCTCAAAAGATTCAGAACAATGGGAATTTAGGCCCTTCATCTAAGAAGTAGTGAGCTCAACATGGAATTATTTGGGATTAATACACCTTCCTAATTAGCTCAGCAGAGGATTTATTTTAAATTAACACAGTTCATGAAAACACAAGCTTTGTRGTTAAGGTGTTATAAATGATGTACAGTCTTTAGCTAAGCCTGTTAGTGGCATGAAAATAACACTTCTGTTTTGTAAAATATTTACCAACTAAGCCTCACAACCGTTACTTGACTTTTTGAAGAAAAATACAAATGAACACATTCATTAATCTWGAACATTTAAAATTATTTCTCTTTCACACAACTGCTGTGATTTAGACTACTTTGAAATAAGTTGTGAGAGTGAAGGTGTGTGATGCTYAGCGTAGTTTTTAGTAAATACATTAAACCCTGGAATCAACAACTGGTGTTGTCTGTAAAGTACAACCCTTTCTGAGAGACATGTACTCCCACAGCAGAGGAAGGTTCAACATGCTGTAGCTCTGTATTGTGCTGTTCCCATTGCTATTAATGCACCACAACCCTGTACTAGCTGCTGTTAAGTGCTGTTAAGTGCTGTTGGGCCTTTGGGCATAATGAGCCAAGTCTTGGCTCAGTTAGCACAGGCATSTACTCTGAAACTTGTGACTCAACAGGAAGGTCTTCCATATTCTTTTTTTCATTATCCTTTCCCATACTTTTCTTCCTGTCCCAACCTACCACCCCCAAYACCCCCCTCAAGTGTCCACATAGATGTTTTGGGTTTTAATTGATTGATTTGGGATTTTTTGCGTACTTTTTCTTGGTGTGCTTTAACCATCTAAAAAGCAGACTGCATCTTGCCAGCAACCTTTGCTGCCTTTTTGATATTAAACYTGTTTTTGCTGATACCTTTGATAACGATTCTTTAAGCAACCTTAAAAAACTCATTCATAAGAGTAATATAAATGCTAAAGCATTTGCTTGGCCTTGTCTAGACTTGTCTGGTCTTATTGTAGCTAATTATAGTTGAAGTAGAAAATTGGACAATAGCTAGGTGACTAGAGTTTAACTTGCTTTAACTGCCTTTCTTTTAGCTTTATACATCTAGATAGTCTTAGCCTGAAGAAATGACACCATATACTGCAAGTGTCTAAAAGGCCAAAGGTTTGAGTTTAACATTTATTAGACACACTTCCCAGAACAGCCATCACAGTTTTTCTCTAAGCAGATGCCTTCAGGTCAACAAATATTTCTCCTGTCTGAGGAATAGCTTTGGTTTACAGGACAGTTGCTAGGAAAGGTGCATGGCTGAAGCTGCTGTGATGGATGAATTTTGCYAGAGCACRTGTTTACCAGATGTGGTTGGTAATGCTTTAAAATTGTGGCAGTTGCTGAAATAATATTTGCAAGCCTGCACCTGCTACACATTGCCAAAAATACCACAGGGTGGGAACAGTTGGTCTTCTGGGTCCAGTCTTTTTCTGATCCAGTCCTTCCTCACTTGACCTTTGATATTTTTTTTTCTGTGTTCTTGAAAACAGTTCAAGTGGCCAAATATATTGGAATTCCCTGATACTGAAGAGACAAATAGAAGACGACAGGGTTCCTGTGGGAGAAGGGCAGGTGGCAAAAGCAAAGTTAGAGTTTACTTTAATAGATTTCCACAGCCATGAAGGATTGAGAGGGAGAGAAGGAAATAATTGCCTTTGCTTGGAGCAGATAGGTTAAATCACATGGCCTTGCTCCAACATTTCTCAGGGAGGAAAACAAAATCCTGGACAGCAGTCATAGTCCTGTTGTGCTAACCCTTGCTAAAATACGCACTGAGGGTTATTTGCTGCATGCACAGGAGCTCACTGTACTAAAAGCAAAATATATTCATCTTCCTGCCCCAGGCAAACACAACAACAAATCTCTTCTGGGTATCTGAGAGGAAGGATTGATCATGTAGAATACCTGAGTCAGATTAAATTTCAGAGAAGGAAGAAGGTTATAGATATATCCTGAACTGTTTCTTATGCATATAAAGAAAGTAGTACAAAACAACCTACTTATTTTGATCAAGGTTATTTTTAATTTCATGAGATTTCCCAGCTCAGCTCTCCCCTAAGCACTGTATGCCAGAAGTAATCAAGAACTGACATAGATGTGCTGGCAAGCAACCTGAGCTAGTGGACCAGAAATCCTCATGCAGGCTCCTTTCTCTACCCTTGGACAGCTGTTAACTACATGAGCAATCTTGTACCACTGCTGCAGCCTGAAAAGTGAACTTGCTCTCTGGCCGCAGAGGATTGGAGAGCAGCCAGCTTTAGCTCTCATTAATTTTTGKTTCTTAAGAAATTGATAAGGAGTGTAAATAAAACACATGTAGTAAACACTGTCCACCAAGTAGTTGGGTTTCCAGTGTCTGAGGATGCTTCTTTATCTTTCAGCCTTGAGAGAGACAAAAGTACTCACATCCGTTGTTCCTTTATTTCTGGGCTCTAAGGAAGAGAGTGGTGTACAACATATCCCTCATTCAAGAGAAGTTATCTACATCTTTCTGTGTAACAAGGACACAGAATATTTTGACCCCATCACAACTATTAACAGGACTCTAAGGATGAGCAAACAATATCTTACGAAGTATATCCTAGGACAGGATATCTGCAAGAACTATCTCCTTGGACAGAAACAACTCACCAATTCATTCAACTGTAGGGCCATAATGACGAAGGACCCTAATATCCCATGATGTTTTGGTGGAGTCATGTTTTTTCAAAGAAGTGTTTTAGATTTTTCTGCATTTTAAGAATTGATGTTAATTAGTAATTGTTATTAATAATTAACATATGAATCTCCTGCTAATTCCAGCTATTTCTTCCCTTCCAGAAAAGAAAAAAAATTGAAAGGGGGAAAAACGTTTTCAGTAAACATTTTTAGCATTTTCTCTGCTCCTTTCTACTYGTCTTTGTGATGTAATGGATAGCACAGGAGAAGTGTCATTGAGAGAGAGATGMTTTCTCCAGCTTTAGAGAGCTGAAGTCAGCTCTGTCCCATTGTGGTGACCAAGTACCAAAACCCTCTTCAACCTACAGCTACAACACTGGAGGTTTGAACAATCCTTGACCTTGTATTTGGGAACTTCTGTATGTCAAGCATCTCAGAGGAGACCCTCCTATTAAATATATCTGAACCCAACTCTAAATTGTGAGAGCAGCAGCTGTGAATTAAACTCTTGTTTTGGCCAGGTCATCTYTGCACATAAGCAGAAGCTTTAAAAACTTCCCTGAAAGGATAAACTAAGCTGAAATGGAAAACGGCATGCAGAAACCTTAACACAGAACTCAAACCCAARCTGGAATTTTAAGTATGGTCTTGAGGATGTCCTCTTTGGATTATTCTTWTAAAATAATGTTTTCATKATGTTAAACCTTGCTATTTTCTTYAGTAAATATTTTTATGATGCAGAAGCATATYCCAATTATTTTCAAAAAAATAATTCTTGTGGTTTTTTGCCTGAAAAAATAAAGGAAAGGGTAGGAATCACAGCTTTAGGGTGGTGAATTTGATTATACATAGCCCCAAAGTATATGCCATATTTTTTAACTTTGCTTTGGCTCAGAAAGAAAATATTTCAAAACTACTGCAGCTAGTTTTAAAAATGCAGCTTGGTTATGACAGTAACAGGAAAACTCTTAAACTATGAAAGTTGTGGGTTCTTTTCTGTTATCAAAAWGCATAGAGGTACCTAGGATATACTTGAATTTTGATTTGAGTATTGGGTAACAAACACATTCCTTTCCTTTCTGGAAAGGAAAAAAAAATTATGTTTATCTGCCACAAAGCAAAGTAGCATTGACCTGTGGTTYTGGCATTTTCTTTTAGCAGCTGAGTCTCTTTACCTGTTGTCAGAGTTATTTCCTATCTCCTTTCCCACATATCAATTATAATAACTTCTTTCACTCCAACATGTTGTCAAATTGCCTAATGCTTTTCTGGGTAGCTGCTCAGTGGGGATATCTGTTTKGAACATCTAAGATCCTAAAGTTCTCTGAGTCATTCTCAAAACACAGCTGGAGTTGGTAGCCTTGCTATTGTCCTAAATAAAGATATTAGAATAGAGTGCAGTCTGAAATAYGAGTGAACAAAAGAAGATAAGGTGAAATTCTCCAAAGAGTTATACTCCACAGGATGCATTATATTACAGGTATACTGTGAATGACAATATTTTCATGGTTATTGCACTAAATTTTAATTCAGTCTTCTTAATTATAAGTGTTTGTTTTTGCTATGCACAAAAATCTGTAAATAGAAATATGAAAGCCCTAATTTTATTTGTGTCATCTTCTTCTTACTGTGTATCTRGCAATAAATCAGAACTTATTCTGATGACATTATCAGCCATAAGCATTAAAAATTGTCACATTTCCTAGCATGCTCAGCATTATAATGAACTTTGCATATAGTARTATTCAATTGCTGTAAAATAATTTCATTACAGGACTTTTTGTGTGCCTTCAGTCGTGTACAAATCTAACAAAGAACAATCTGGAGAGTTAAGGTTTAGTTTGACATATCAGTTGCTATTTATAATTATCAATAAAAGTATTTGTCCTAACAGCATTTGGAAGCAACAAAAAAAGAAACCGATTTGTGCTTCAGAATTGCATTATGAAATTATTATTTAACACACATTGCTGTATATTTGCTCTTTATTTTTAGACATCCTTAGTGTACTTCAAGCCCAAACTTTATGCTTCTCAGGACTCATAAAAATTGTTTATATACAAAAAATGTCGTTGGACTATTCCACTAATTGCAATACTAGAGCTCCAAGCTTCCCTCATCCTTCATCCAATAAAGAGTTTTGATTCATGTTTCATGGTAGCATGGTAAGTTCAGTTTTTATAAATTTTATAGTGGGACTAGAGGTTTGAAGCAAATCAGAAATTTCTTTGCTCAGTCTAAATGTTTGATTTTATTCCCAGCTGGGTGTCTTGAACTGGTTTAGTAACAAACTGATCTTACATGGAGTTTCTGACATAACCCCAAAACTTCCTGAAAAAAATGGGATGATGACTATGTCTAAATTTGACACCTACCAAAATAAATAGCTGTTTCTAAATTGTAAGCYATGCTTCTTTGTTTACTTATTTACGTATTAGCTCAAAAACCATAATGAACTTGAAGTTTAAGCAAGAAAAAGTAAGTGTAACCATCTTACATTGCTGCCCTCTTGAGAAAACTAGCAACTGACAAGTACAATCAAATTCTCTGAAATAGAAGAAAGGTTTTTTTAAAGCTTTGCCTTTAAAAAATACTTTGATTACACTTACAAACAAACACTATTTTCACAATGGTTTCTAGAAGATTGGGCCATGAATATAGATCAAAATATTTTTACAGTAGCTTAGTGTACCCTTTGAACAAAATGGTGTGAAACAGAAGACTGTCTTGTAATGAACYTCTGCAAAGAACCAGGTTCCTCTGGAGGGATGAACACAAAAGTAGGAACTGGGACAGTCACTCAGCTGGTAGGCCAGAAAGAACTCTGCTTGGAGTGGGGTGCAGAGGACAGCAAAAAAAGGAGGAATGGGCTCATCATTATGTCTTCTTTAAAACTTTTTTTCTTTTACTGTCAACAGTCTGTTTCTAAGAACCTCCATTTCAAATGCTGCTGCTTCAAAGGGAGTTAACAGCTACTGTTGTTACCTGTTTCTGTATCAGACATCAGAAATCCCTGCAGTAGGTCAGAAGCAGGGAGACCTTTTAGCTATGAAAAGAATTCCGTACATGGGTCAAAATCTTGCAGCACCTAAATGTATAAATAGAACAAGAAGCAGAACTCCTGACTCACAGAGTCCTCTCTTCTCTACAGATACACATTCTTTTTCTTGCTTGTCTAGCCCTAGTAGTTTTTTACATGCTCCTCTGTGAGACATAGAGTAGAATGTACTATATTAACTTTGTGATGAAGATATTCAACTGACTTCATACACATTTGAAATCCCACAGGATAAAGGCAAAGAGCTGAAGTCAGCTTGGATGCCAAACTCCATTACAAATAACAGACATTTCCTTTATAGCTATTTTAACCCCAAAGGGTTCRTTGATGCTGATAAAGTCTATCCAAGAATATTAGTCATTCCCTGGATTTAGGACATAATGTAGAGGAACCTCATTAGGCTGATAGATCTTCACATTCCTGCTGCAGGCAAGGAGAAAATGGGAAGTTAAGCCAGACAACCATATTAAACCTTTTTCTTTAGTTTGGTTTGTTTGGAATTCTTAATTACCTTTTTTGATCATGGGAGCTTTAGCATTCATTTAGAGATGCTTAGTTCTCGATCTGTTGTAWAAGAAGTCAAGCATTGAATTGTGAGTCTAAACTCCCATGTAATACCCCTGCTGTGCTCCTTAGACTGAGATGTTACAATGCCTTCCTTACTAGTTCAGTGCCCAGCAAAGCACTAAATAGATCACCTTTGAAAAATATCAGAATTAAACGGCTTTGCTTGATAAAAATGGAACAGAAAGCTACCGCTATAATTTTTCACTTCAGAAAGAAAAGCTACATAGGGCAATAAAACAGTTACAATGAAAGTCAGCAAGTGAAGTGAGTCAAAGTTTAAATTCTCTCAGACAGACAGTATAGAAAAATAAACACCTTACATGAGTCAAACTCTATGACTGCTGATTTAAAAGGCTAGAAAGTGCTAGTAAACAGCTAAATGTAGGGGTTTGTTAGAAATAAAAAAAATAACACCCAAAACCAATGATAATGAAAAAAAATACACAAAAAAACCCTCAAATAAACAAAAAAAATACTCTCAGCAGTTATTCAAAAGATAAAGTTTGGGTCTGAATGAAGAAAAAAGAAGAAAAGAATATGATGGTGAGCTAAATGCTTCCGTTTTGAAGAAGTGTATAGGAGAATCTTACTAACATCATTAAAACTTCTTATAGAGGATTTTTAAGCACWGGAAGTCTGGAAGACAGTCAAAGATTTAATGAGGTTCAAAAGATGATACAAGACACTTAAGGAAGAAATGTGTATAGCAGAATAGCTAAAAATGTAGTGTATTTGTGCTCCTAATGTGTATCCATAGTGGTTTTCTATTTTTTTAATCAAGGAACACTTAAAGAACTGTCTCAAATTAAGGTGTCAGTAAATTACTATAAAAATAAAACAATAAAAAGATTAAGACATTGATATGAAGAGATGATATTTAGCCAGGAACACTAAACATAATCAAATATAAAACTGCTAACTTCCAGTTGAAATCAGAAGGATGGAAAGGATCAAATAGRAGATCAATTTTAAAAGACTCCAGGAAAGAACTAGGAAAATGAACTGACAAATCTGTTTTAACTTCAGGCAAACTGAARTAAAGATTGGAACTCTAAGACTAGCAGGGGGGAAAAATGGAGAGAGAGGAGAGAGAGACAGAGAGGGAGATGGAAAAGGGRAAAGACTCAATGGAGATTCTATAGAGAYCATTCTTTCCATCTAAAACYRATACAGTACTCTAARAAAGTCAGTGGCTACTTTGGGAACATTCCTAGGCAGTGGACATTGATKCTATTTACCAATAAACTGTTAGAATACTCTGTGGAAGGCTGGTGACTCATGCCAACTAKCACTGTCCTGTTTACAATTCAAAAGCTAACACAATTCCCAAAGGGYATTCGCAACATGGAACCACGTGTTTTGGAGAATATGAAACAAAAGCTGAGTCCTTTTCTGACCTCAAGTGTCAGAGAACAGTTGTAAGCATGYTAAATATATTGGTATTAATACATCCCTAAATTTTGAGAAAAATGAAGATCTAATTGTTAGAATGTGCATATGTTTACAGGGGTTTAATAARGTTTTCCATCAAGGTACCCTACAGAAATGGTACCAAATCCAAAAATGAAAATCTGTACCTGGGGAGAGTAGAAAGGATGGGAGAAGGGTACTGGTCCTGACTCTACACACATAATCAAGGAATTTCATTTCACTGCAACTGATGTAGAAATATTTGATGTTATTTGGTGTAATTTATGAAGGGTAAAAGATTTCTGAGAGCAGCCAGGGAGGCAGAAAAACTGTTTGGTGTTACTGTAAATCAATGAATGATAGAATTATTTAAGTTGGAAAAGACCTTTTTCTCCAAAGCAACCTCAAGTCATTGATTAATGTAAGAATTTTATTAGGCCCTTGGGTCTTTAACATTCACTTAGAGAGTTCACAGAAATGAAAATTATATTTGCTGTTTTCAATATAACATGTTCAATAAACAGTAATGAGGTAATGCCACTTCAGCTTCAAGCAGACAATTSTATACTTGCTATTAAAGCCTCAAAAGAATGGAAACTGAAAAAGACTGTAAGGTATCAATACCTGAAGTACAGCTGAAATGYGTAACATGAAACTGAACTAAAATTGAGGTGGAACAAGAGTGATGCACAAAAYAGCATAAGAAAATTTCATATTTAAGTCTTGTGATTATATGGAAAAGTAAAAACTTAAACAAGGAAAAAATTATATTAAATAATTAGTGAATATTTAACATTCTATAAATAAAAAAATTAAAATTTTAATTCAAGTTATAGCTAATTCAAAAATTATAGTAAAAAATATAATAAAATAGTTAATAATTTGAAGGCAAGAATAAAATTCCTACATTCCCAGACCATTACACAATTAGCAAAGACCTCACTGGACCAAAAAGAACTGTTGCTTTCTCTGATATTTTGCTTCAAACTGCTTCTTCTGGTAYTTTTCTTCAAAACATACTTGCATGCCAGGAGTGGAAGCATGAGRGAAAAGTCATATATAAATCAACTTTACTTTCTAGCTTTTGTCAGCCATCACTGTAAGGATTGCTTTGAGGTCATACCTGGACAAAAACACCTTCAAATWCACATTGATGATTCCAATTTGCCTCAATTTTTTTTTTTTTATAAATTTGTTCTAAGTTTGTTTTGGGTTGTTTTTTTTTTTCCTGTGTGAAGAAATTCCGCAGTTAAATTCTGAGCTGTGAGAAAGCAATTAGWTTTCTGCAACTTAAACCTTTTGCGGAGGGAACTGATTGAGTTGGTAGCAGTTGGACTTAAAAATTTTAAATGTCTTTTCCAAATGAAATTATTCTAGGAYTTTATAATCAATTCTCTGTGACAATAACAACAGCCATACGAAATATGCCTACTTTGTTTCAAAACTTACATATCTTGTACTGGCTGGATTAAAAAAACAAACACTACATAATTGCTTAGTTTGCTGCCTCATAAAATAAGAGATCTAGCACCTGGTCCATGCAGCTAATTATATTCCCTTATTTTCTTGGTCTATCAGCCATTTTTTTTTGTAGGAAAACAGGAATGTTTTAATCATTTTATCATTTTTGTCACCAGTCAGATGATAACTGAACTGTCAGGAGCAGTCAATGCTGGAGTTTAATAACTCCAAGAGAGAAAAAAAAAATTGCAACGCTTACAAAAGCAGTATTTTGTTTGCCTATTTTTTAATAACTTCTGAATCCAAAGSCAATTTCTTTTACTTCCTTCCTTGTGTTTTCCTTTTACTTCAACAATTATTTTCTTATATCACAACTACATCTTAAACTGACCAGAATGTGATGAATCTATAATCCAATTTGACCRTGAGTCTTGACCTCAGAGATATTTTGTTAATAGTAGACCTTGTTTATTTTGTTAGTTATGTTGGTRCTCTCTTCAGCACATAATTCTCCTTCACTTCATCCTCCTGGAAGCTTCTTCTGACTTCTTTTATCTAATAGAGCACTTAAATAAAGGAAGTGGTTTCCAAAAATCATAGGCAGAAGTGAGAACAATGGAAAGGACAAGGACATAATGGTAATATCTCTCAGCTGTGAAAGACAATGGAAGACTTGTCCAAGGACATACTTCACATCATTACCCTCATCTTACCATAACCATCTGTCATATGTTCCTCAAGAACTAGCTTTAAAACTTTCATGCATTAACAATTCAACTTAGTCTTTAATGATATGTAATGAAATTGCCTAAGCCTTTTTCACTAAGCTAAGAAACTTTGGGCTGATATCCTCTCTACTAATAAYGTGTGCCTCCCTAAGACATTGCACAAAGGGCATATTCGGCTGAGTCTGGTTCTCTTCTCCTGAGAAGTCAAACTGAGCCAAACTATGTCACCTACAAACTGCCTTGCAACAACTCTTATAATGAKAACAGGAGCATATTTTTCAGTAATAAAAAATGACAGACCAATTAGAGTGAACTTTAACTTTTATAGGTAAATTACACACAACAGATTTTATTAGTTCTGAAGTAATGATTGTTATCAACCTGTCCTTTTATTATCTCATGTCTGCTAAACCAGCATTGTTCAGTTGATTAACACCTCCCAACTTTCATAGATGACTATAATATAAAACATAACAGCAGTAACAGCAATTGCACTATAAATGCAGATCTAATACTAATACAAGATGTCATTACTTTTACAATTTTTCAATATTAAAGACTCACTCCATGGTATAACAAATTACTTGAGCAAGTTTTTTTTTTTTTATTGTTGATRTAATAATAAATTAGGCTTAAAAATATTTCATAAGTCACAAAGTACAACATCTATCTGCCAATGAAAGATTATTCCCTACAGTATTTTTTTCTGCGCAATTTAAATGATGAAAGTTCTTGAAACACTGCTTTGATTGCCACAGAAAGAGTTTTTAAACACAGATGACTGCTCAAACAGCAGGGTATATTCCCTAATCTAGTGTAGTTCAGCTGGTAATAAGAGAATGTACATTCTTCATTAAGGCTTCATTTGGCTCAGTTCAAATAKTCCACTGTCAAGTATCTGATTAGTAGGATCACACAACCACTGAGATCATAATGTGCTTGGATACCATGGAGTCCAACACCCTTGCAACAGAGCACTATCAACTACACCAGGGTGCCCAGGTCTTTGTCTTCTCAGGTTTTGACTGTCTTGAGGGATGCAAACTGCACAGTGTCTCTGGACAACCTCTTCCAGCATTGGGCTTTTTTATTCCTATGATAATATGAAATTTTACTGCTTTTCAGTTTCTGTCTCTTGTCTTTGGTACTATCAGTGGGCACCACTGAAAAAGACTCAGGTTCCACTTACTCATTCACTCCTGTCAAATATTTATAAACATTGGCAAGACCTGCACCAGCCCCTTACTGGGCCCCCAAATCTTCTTCTGCAAAGTGAACTATCCCACGTCCCAGCTACCCTTGCATGAAAGGTGCTCCAGTCTCATAAACACCTTTGTGGTCCTGCACTAGATTGTCCCCAGTATGTACATGACTCTTCTGCCAGAGAGCCTAGAACTGGACACGCTCAATAGCTGAGGAGAAGAATCTCCTCTTTCCATCTGCTAGGAATGYTTTTCCTGATAAGGATGCTGTAGCCCTTTTATTCCACTCATGGGACACTTGTGATTCATGGTCAATTCAGTGTCTACCGGGAACACTAGATTCTTTTGTGCAAAGCTGCTTTGCAGGTGATCAGCCTCTACTCTTACTCTGGTGTGTGGATTTATTCCTCTTCAGGTACAGGACAGAACTTTTCTTTTGTTAGCTTCATGGGGTTCATCTTGGCCCCTTTCTTCAGCTTGTTAAGATTCCTCTGAATGGCARTCCAACTGTTTAGTATTTGTGTCTCTCCTTGACATCTTATTTTCATCTATAAACTGGCTGAAGGTGAATATTAAAGGTAGACCTTCTAATTGGTGAAACTTGTGATTTAGCAGGGACATGCTGAAAATTTGCACTCTTCTTAATTTAAGTGTTAGTAAGGTAGGAATGATTTAAGTAAGTCTGTTTCTTTGGRCTTAGATCCTTGGATAATTATAAACCAAGTGATCCACCACTTACCAAAGATGGACATACCTTTAGGATCCTACAAACACAACTACACATGCTCAGAGAAATTTCTCTCTTGGGTCCTACAAGTAGGATTCAGTTTCCTGAACAAATACTCATCTCCCATTTTCAGCTGTYCAGTTGCACAAGTTGTTCTCTTAGGGCTGGCAAATATGGTACATGGTATCAGCTACAATGGTTCAACAGTTTTAGAAAGGCAAACAGAAACCAAATGGAACACTTTAGCATATCTAAATTGGCACTAAATACAAATAGACAGGCAAATAAATCCCATTTCAAACATCCAAAGTATCTCAGATTACATGGTAGATTAGCTGGTATTTTCTCAAATCAGTCTTGAACTYGGCTCTTAAGCTCTGCTTAAATGTTTTGTTGAATGACAGTCTTATATTTTGGAATAGAATCTAAAGCCCCTAAATTTCCTGTAGAAAAGATAAAATATGTTTAGGGAKGCCAACATAGTGTTTTATTAAACATTTCAAGAAATATAATCTTCACCTTGCAACAAGGATTCTGACTTCYAATCTCCAAATGTCTTTAAGTAAGATGCAGTAGACAGAAGCCAGATAAGTTCTTCACTTCTTGAGTTATGGCAGTTTCTCATTTTTTTGATTTGTTCTTACTCAGTGAATTCCAAATTTTGTTCTGGAATCCTGATGTCAGAGGAAAGTGATAAAATTTGAAATTTGGAAATCCATTTTTTTTGTATGATTGTACACAACACATTTTTCCAGGAAGAAGGGCATTAAAGCCAGGTCTGCCTTATTCTCTGGATGTATATGTAATCCGTAATGAAGGGATAACAGATTTCTAAAGGAGAGTGAGAGACCTCTTTCTGTGACGAATTGTTCTTGACTGGACATCAGGTGCCACCAAGTGACTCATTCCTCTTCCATCAACAAGACAAGAGGGAGAAAATGCAGTGATAATCTACTGAGTTAGCACATCCATTACTGTCACAGGCAAAACAAATTTTACTTGGAGAGATGAACTCAATTTTTTGCCAATTATTAGTAAATAGAACAGTATAAGAAATAACAATCAAACTAAAAACTTCTTTCCCTCACCTTTCCTTTCTTCTTGGGCTCAACTCCGTTCTTAACTCTTCTACCTCTTCTGCCTGAGCAGCACAGAGGGACAGAAAATGGGGATTGTCATCAGTTCATAACTCTTGGTCTATTTGCTCCTTCCTCCTYATGCCATTCCCTTGCAACAGCATTGGGTCTCTCTCATGTGATACAGTCCTTCATGAACTGCTCCAACATTAGTCTTTCATTAACTGCTYCAGTGTGGGTCCCTTCTGCATAGTGCAGTCCTTCAGGAAGAGACTGCTCAAGTGTGAGTCACCCATGGCATCACAAGTCCAGAAAGCCTGCTTCAGTGTGGGTCCCTTCTGCATAGTGCAGTCCTTCAGGAAGAGGCTGCTCAAGTGTGAGTCACCCATGGCATCACAAGTCCAGAAARCCTGCTTCAGTGTGGGCTTCCCTCTCCATGGCACCACAGGTCCTGCCAGAAGCCTGCTCCAGGGCAGGTTTTGCTCAGGGTCACAATCTTCTCCACCCACCTTCAGGCTCTGATGTGATGCCCTCAATGGGCTGCAATTGGATCCCTGCKGCAGTGTGGACTTCCATGGACAGCAGGAGAATAGCCTGCATCCTCATGGCCTTCACCATAGGCTGTACAGGAGTCCTTGCTTTAGTGCATAGATCACCTCATTCCCCTCCTTCTTCACTGACCTTGATATCCACAGATCTTTTTCTCTCAAATAATCTCACTCCTCTCTCCCAACTGCTGCCCAGTGTATCTTACCCTGTGTTTTCAGAGGGGGACTGCCACCATTGCTGATGGGCTCAGTTTTGACCAGTGACAGTTTCATCTTGGAGCCTATTGGAGCTGGCTTCTTCCAACACAGGGAGAGCTTCTGATGTCTTCTCACAGAAGCCACCCATGCAACCTGCCCTGCTACCAAGACTTTGTCATGCAAAAAAAAAAAGCTCTGTTTGCTTAAATCCCTATGTAGAAATGGGGTCTTTGTTGGGAAGGATGAAAGTTTAACAGGAAAATTTTACAGATACGAATGCTTAGCAGAAAGATCTCTAAATGTTGAGATGATAAGAGAAGTGGAAATGAAAACAAGTTTTGGTAGAGAAGAATAGAAGATTTCTAAAACTAAGGGTTGCTGAATCAGTTGTTACTAGTTAACTAAGGAAGCAAAGATTGAATGAGCTGGAAGGAAGATTTTATGACTAAGACCAAAGGATTTGTTGATCACAAACAAAAAGATGCTATTACCAAGTCTTAGAATTATCCCTCCTTCTCCTCCCCTGCAGCTGCTGTGGTCCTGGCTTGGTGTGTGTTTGGGACCTGCCTGCTTCTTCCTCTCGGGGAATAGCTGGCGGTCCCTTGAGTGCAAGTGTGCCTGCAGGGGGGAAGAAAAGGGGAGACTTCTAACATATATAGGGTTTCTCTGAGGAAGGAAGAGGGAGACTGGCTTCCAGGTGAACAGACAGTTTATTCCAGCTGCTGTCCCCAAAAGCCCCGAGTCCAGCTGGGGAAGCATTCTTATACCCTTTGTCCTGGGCGTGGAAAACACAGGACTGTCCAATCAGACATGGAGGGGTTGGGGAGTGACAGCATAACAGCAACCAATAGTTTTCCGGGCATCCATGCATATTCATGTCCTCATTAAAACTTTCCCGCTCCCAGTGGGAACAAAGAGCCATGTGGCCACTACTTCAGGCAGCCACAACCAAGTAGAAATAATTCTTAGCAAAAGCGTAGGCAAACAAAAAGATGCTTTTACCAAGTAAAAGAATTTTCCACKGCAAGAAAACAAAAAACGAAATTTGAACTTAAAATGTAACATACTAACACGTAAGATTAAATAGTTACTCACACAGAATGGTAATTTTAGTAGTTTTGGTAGGTTTTAGGCAAATGTAGAAATATTGTGTATAATACTGCTTGGCTGTAATGTATTAAGTTGCTCAGCAAAGAAAAATATATAATTGTAACCAGAACTGAGGGGGCTTGAGACTTGCCTATTAGCTGTAGCATGCAGTTAATGGGCTTCAGACTTCAGGCTTGCCTGGAGCCAGCAGCTTCAGGCCTGCTACACCCATGACCCACTGCTGCTGTAAGAATGCAATAAATAAATAAAGCATTTCGAGGAGCCATCTGGAGTCCCGCACCTCTCATTTAGGCTCTTACAGATCTGCTTTATATTAAGGATCTTCAACATCCCAAYTAAAAATAATAMTTTTCATAGTGCAGCTCCTATATTTATCCTTACCTACATCTTCCTCTAATGTTTTTGTAGGAAAAAAAATCAGCTTTTGACAAAATGTAGACCACAAATGTATCTGATTTTACTGAAGTARTAGAATTCTGTTAGCACTGGAGAAGAAATTAATCGGGTGAGATGAATTCTCTGATAAAATCTTGGCTATTGTTCATAAATTAATATTTGCCCCTGGGGCAAATTATCTATTGACTGTCACACAGAAAGAAGCTATATAGGAAGACAAATGGGGCCCAGTGTTCCAGCCTTATACAGGCTACCTCATCTCCTCAGTTCATACAGAGCCTCTTCATCCTCATACCTTGCAGGCCTCAGGATGTGGTCTGTAATATTTATTACACACCTCAACAATAAAAATGTTAGCTATTAAAACAAACTGTAAAGCACCTGTATGAAGCCCAGAGAGAGTGCAAACACATTTTATGGTATTACTTTGAATTAATTTTCTGTGTATGAATCAAGTTGGAGCAGTATTTCAATACTGCTCAAGCCATGTCTCTAAACCAGCAACATGAAAACACATCTTATTTTAATTTCAGTTGTAATAGCTTCATTGTAATTCTGTTAACATTGCTGTAATCCAGGGTAACTAAATTAAAAGTTCATCTGCATGCATAATGAATTTGTTTATATTTGATACTGGTACTATCACATTATATATTAATGACTCAGAAAACTAAGGACTGGCTTAAGGACTTTGCCTACTGTATAAATTTCTTTTAGAGCAAAATAATCCCTTTATTAATACTATATGTGTATCAGAGCTACATATATAACTTTGTTTGAAAGTCAGTCCTGGTTGTCTCCAAACCTTGAGGGAAACTATGTTTGACTGGTAACTACAAGCAAAGTGTCAGAACATATGCAAATGCAAGTGCAGCTGCAAACATGTCTAGTTAAAATGTCTGAACACCTAATGTGTTTATGCTTGTGTGATGCATGTCTTCTAGCTTAGTAGAATATTTCTGAATTTTACTTGCATGAGGCCAATTGAGGAAATAAATTGTTGTCCTTGAGTTCAAAGAAAATAGAATTTTAAATCTGAATATCTGTGTAGAGATTCTGTGTRAAAAAATGGAAATAGAACACCTTTTGCCAGGGAAAGGGACATGAGATTCTCAGGGCATTAACTGGTGTCTGGGTTCAGAGAAAAACAAGATAGAAAAGTGACCAGAACAGATCCAGCTAATAGCAGCTGTGCAGATATGATTTCAGTGATGTGATGATGACCAATGAATTTTGCATGAGTAAACTAAATAGTATTGGTTGCTTCTTGGACACAGAAGTAGTAGTAAAAGTAGTCAGACCTGTAAAAGTAGTCATATCTGATTAGGGAGGCCAACAAAGAGGCAATCAAATGAGCCAAATAGAGGCTTGGCTGGTCATTTACAATCAGAACACCTTCAATTATATTAAAACTCAACCRAATAAAAATCAGAAGCCAAACCTCATAAAATCAGAAGCCAAATTACGCAACCAGAACAGGCATAAAAAAAGAAATTTGATTAAAGCAATTTGCCTTACAAATGGTGATGAAACAATTGAATGTACTTGCAGAATTCACTCAGAATGTAAACTGAGGCAGAAGAGGAAGAAAGAGAAGCAATGCTCATATTTACAGCCCTTTAGAGCTAAAAAAAAAGCACTGTTTCTGCTTTGTGGGCTGAAGAGCGCCTGTCAAACTTGGATGAGAGGATCACAAGTTTTGCTTTAGAGATTCCAAGGAATATTGAAGATAATATCTTCACTAATAAGTTGTATCATTATGATTAGGAATTTCTTTTCTTTATTTAGGGTTGAGTTTTCTAAAATCCCTTTCCAACTATTGACTTTTGTATTCCTTTCTTAGTAATGTTGAAATCCTTTCTCCTTCCATCTAGCATTTGCTCCATATTTAAGCACCCACAGTCTTTGATCCAGTTAACTTCTTCAATCTCTTTTCTCTAGATTGCTGTATTMGTTTATTAAGTAATACAGCCTAAAGTCTTTCTCACAGCTTTCTGTATTATTTTAGAACTAATTTGAATTTTTGCTAATGATTTGTTGAATGGTGGGTATCATAAGAATAAATGGTATTCCGCCRCAAGACTTACTCACTGAAACCACGGAGCAAGATAATCTGACTCTTGTAAGATTTTCTGTGGTAAATTTCACCAARCATTACATTAAGWGTGCATGAAACAATCATCTAGCATRATCATCAAATGCTTCAACTCACTCCTTTTCAAGGCTAAACACTGTTTTGTAAATATAGACTGTTTAATATGCTACCAGATAAAATGTAACAGGGTACTTTCTAACAGAAATGAACCATGTCTTTAAGAGCTGCAATCACTTTTGTAGCTGTGGTGAACCTCATTATCCGTTGAACCTGCAGTCCGTTATCTGTACATTTAACCACAATGATTTCAGTAATATTGCCTAGATTATTTATAAAAAGAATTTATTGAATAAAGTAGAGGACACTTAACTAGAAGTACTTATGAAGAGCTCCCTTGCACCACTTAAAACCTTGTATCCTCCAGTAAGTAATTTTTAAGATATATTATTTATACCTTCCTAATTTCAAATATTGTGAGCTTAAATCAGGTGCCATTTTTGTGTTAGGTCAAATACCCTAAAGATGCCAAAATATTATGAACCACAATAATAGCTCTTAGCAAAAGTGAAAAGAAAAGAGAAAGCAGCATGTTATTGCCTCATGCTACAAACTAACCACAGAACATTCTCATTGGCGGAGATCAGTGCTCCAAAATCATCTTCCATTAAAGAMTATAGTTTATTCTTATTCTAGTTATAAATTATTGGGTTTGAGGTCTGGATTTTTTATTTTTTTTTCAAAAGGTCCAGCCTGAAGACTGTGTCTTGGTTTGAATCCAGGACCCTCTTCTACTATGATGCTTATCACAGGGTAGGTAAAAGGAGGAAATAGAACCAGTCAATGATCAACTTCATGAATTGTCTTTTTGAAGTAGTTGTTGCTTTTAGAGGTATAACTGCATAGACTGCACTTCCAGTTCCCTTTTCTTTTTTTTTTTCAAGCTCATGTACATTTCTGACCTCATCTGATTCCAGAGAAAACTCTAATTCCCTTGCATTTCTCCTGTGAAAGAAGATACAGCAGGAGAGAGCAAGAAAAGAAACTACAAGGGTATCACTATCACTTCAGGGCACAGAGGGGCAAAACCAAAAGTGGAGTGCCCAACTGCTGCAGATTCCTTGCTCTGGTAAAATCATATCTGAGCAGGCAACAAGAGGATGTTGCTACACTTAACTGTATGAGCTGCAGTACTCATSCCTACCTTATCCTACATGTGAAATAAAATGTGTGAGCTTAGAGTACCTGCACCATGTTTCACCAGTAATTAAAGGTTGGTTTTAACTTACACACTATGCTTTRTCAGGCCAGGAATACATGCATCATCATCCATAGGTTGAGAATAACTGTCTGAATCATGGCACCATGCTTTTCAGAAAGATATGATTTTTAAATTATATGGAATCATTATTTCAGACTCATCTGTTCTGTGGGTAACTCCATGCTGTACCTAATATGAAGACTTCAGATTTCTTGTAAATAAGAGGTACACATTTTGCATCCATTATGTCTTTTATCTGCAGTATAAACGAAGGTTGCCTTAAGTCCCTGTTGCCCTTATGACAGCAAACATTTTGAGTCCTTTTGGGGAGAACCTGAGGGCATCTTCAAGGAATAATCCCCAGACTATTTTCTTTTTTTTCCCTACTTGATGTCAATGAAATGGCAAAGAGAATAGCTAAAGGATACGTGCAAATGTTGTTGCTGATGGATGGGATACATCACCAATTCCCAAGTCATCCAGGAATATCAGCAGGTTTGCCCCAGAGCTCGCCTTTGGGATGACTGAACAAGCAATTCAAGGTAGATGGCAAGCTCTTCTGGCCTTGAGGCTACCCTGAGGGCTGCTCTACATAGTAACATAGACCCAGCATCTGGGACTCTGCAGGCAATCAGTGAAGCAGCCTGTGCTTTCAGAGCTGATGCTTCAGGCTCTTGGCATGCCACTAATGTCTTGCTAAACAGTTCACACTTTCAAAGTACCCAGAAACTGATAGCAATAAGCCTATTCAGCTATGAGATGTGAATATAATGGGTGCAAGTGAGATAGTAATAGTGGCTATTTTAAAGTGGAAAAAATTAATAGATATAGAGATATATATTGGATGAGTTTGACACAGAGTATGAAGCTGAATGAGAAAGGGCCTGATCCTGTACTGACACTATATATGACTGGTATTGTCTTTGATTTTGACTTGTCCATTTCTTACATACTTTTACTTTCTAACCATTAGAAAATTATCTCCCTTTTATTCAAGGCTTAAATAGCAAACTAGCCTCTCAATACTTTTCCTACATATATGACTTTAGGAAGATACGAAAATAAAAAAAATTAATTATAATTTTGTCCCAGTAGATATGACTGTTCAACAGAATCTCCTCTAGCTGGTCTTATTTACATGCAGTACAGGTAGAAGAAAAGTATGCAATGAATTTAATAGATTTTTTTCTTACTCAATATACTAATTTATGGACTTATAAATACAACATAATTTKTTGAATAATTCTGGAGAACAAGTTTATCAGCTCATTAAAATCTTGACAATATTAACTGCAATTAACGAAAGGGAAGGCAGTGTGTTACAGACTTTGTCATTCAGCTAAAGGTTTTTACCTATTTGCAATAATTTGAAATGCCAGATTGCAAGAGTTTAATTAGTTCAATTGTAGTTCTTGGTGTTCCAGATGAGTTCATACTTGGACAGTATTCTAAATATTTAAAACTCTCTTGGAGAATTGGATGGCATCAAGTTGCTGCTGGAAAGCAAGAAGCGGTAATAATGCTATGCAGCGGCATGTGATGGGGGATTTAAACAATCAAAGAAAATTAACACCCACATATTTTAGATTAAAATTCACTTTTGGCAAATCTCAAAGCAGGCTTTTTTTAAATAGCATTTCCAATTAATCCATTATGAATAGTCATAGCAGGGTATTAGGCTAAATTGTTTCCCATATAATTATGGGAATTAAGAATGGATTGAAAGAAGCCCTGAGGAAAGAGACTTGGGGGTATCRGTTGACAAGAAGATCAATATGACCCAGCAATGTGCAWTCACAGCCCAGAAAGCCAAATGTGTCCTCAGCTGCATTAAAAGAAAAGAACTGTGACCAACAAGCTGAGGGATGTGATTCTGCCCCTCTGCTCTGCTCTGGAGAAACGCCACCTATAGTGCCACATCCAGCTCTTGGGCCTCCAACATGACAAGGACAAGAACCTGCTGGGTTGAGTCCAGAGGAGAATTACCAAGATGCTCAGGGGACTGAAACACCTCTGTTATGAAATCAGGCTGAGTTGGGATATTCAATCTGGAGGAGAGAGGGTTCTCAGAGCAGCCTTCCAATACCTGAAGGAGGCCTATGRCAAAGCTGGAGAGGGGCTTCTTATAAGGGTATGTAGTAATAGGATAAGGGGGCATGGCTTCAAACTGAGAGAGAGTAGGCTTAGATTAGGTGTTAGGGAAGAAATTCTTGACTGTGAGGGTGGTGAGGCACTGCAACAAGTTTCCCAGAGGAGCTGTGGATGCTCCATCCCTGGATGTGTTCAAGACCARTTTGGTTGGGGCTCTGAACAACTTGTTCTGGCAGAAAGTGTSTCTGCCCATGACAGGGGGATAGGAACMAGGTGATCTTTTTAAGGGCCCCTCCAAACAAAACCTATGATTGTATGATTATTATCCTATTTAAGCAAGACCACTGCYTAAAGTCCTAGACGAGCACACAATATTTTAAATATAAAACACCTTTGGTATATGTTTTAAAGTTTATGACAACTTGAACCAAGGAAGTTAAATAAATTCCCAGGTCCATTACTTCATACAGTACCRTAAGAAATAAATGTATGGATTACTGGCAAGCATCAGACTACAGCTTTTATATACAGAATTTAATAGAAATGAATATTACTTTCCCTGGTGTCATTCCACAATAAAATATTGGTACAAGATGCCGTGCACCTTTTCCCAAAAGCTACTACTAATGGCTGGTTACTTTCTATCTAATCACTGGATTTTGTTTGCTTTTGACTTCTAATCTTTTATACTTGTGCAGAAGAATGAACATTCATAGGAACTTAATTTTGGAAAACCTGAAAGATTTCTATTCCTATTGTAGCTTCATTCACCACTGAGTCATGTTCCTAGTTACACCAGAGAACTAGACAGGGATTTTTTCCTCATTTGTATCTAATTAAAAATTTATATCTGACATGTATTTAACCATTCAGCTGCCATACTGTTACAATGTGCACCCATGAGAATACTGACAAATTTCAGGACACATATGACCTGTATTAAGAATACAAATTACACCATGGGCAAAAGACAAACTTTGAGTAGCAACTTGCAAGCCTTATTCTCATGCAGAAATAGACATGTTTTAGCATATATTTGATCAGTGTTCCAGTTTTTAACACWTAGAAATCAAAATGTTCCTCCACTGTTTACCTAAAATAACGTGAACAGATCAAACATATTTGTAGTAATTTGTAGCTCATGTATGTGGAGCTGTAACCCACAAAAAGGGATGTCCTTGTGYGCCACTAATATTTTGTAAGAGCAAAACCAATTTCATTTAACCTGAAATATTTCAATCAAGTTTCACTCAAATCAAGTACTCAGAGAGGGAAAGTTTCAAGATTAAAATTAATTTGAAAGCTGTGTTCTCACCTCCATTAGTTCATTTTMATGGATATTCTATCAGCTGAATACACAACTAGGACTGTTGACAGAAGGAAAAAATAATTTCTAGAAATGKTAAAGAACACATAGAAGGTGATTTCAAAATTCCTAATGGCAATYGATTGCAATGTAATTTATGTTCATTTAGTCAGAAAGAGAAACCTCTCAAACAAAGCCTTCTTGTCTGACTCAAGCAGTTTGAACTTCAGATACAAAATACTCCCAG
>CADDXX010000014.1:2390090-2402612 GCA_902810485.1 Alauda arvensis
ACAATGGATGTACAGAATTATGTTTACACCACTGAACTCTTTGTTAAAGCTGTAGATTAACACCCAATTAACTATGTGCTCCCACTTTGTTTCGTTAATTTTTCTCAGCCTCATGAAGTCACTCCATTTCTCCTCCTTGTCTAACTTCACCACACCAGAAAATAGACTAACGCTTACTTTCTCATCTAACTAAAGCTGAGGATCAAACGGCTTCTGACAGAGCCTTCTTTTGCTGTCACAGAAGAGTAGTATTTGACTGAGAGCTCTTTAGGACTTGAACTGACTTTCATGTTTGCCTCTATAGCTTCTTGCACTCTGTAGCAACATCATGAAGAAAATAAAAAACACAGCACATTTTCTTGGCTTTTTAAATAATTATTGGATGATGAAATAGAAACCTACATATGTCTTTTTCTTGATGTGTTGGAGAACTTGACTCACTCCTGAGGAACTGGACCAATATGTCAGAGACTAACACATGGAACAAATTGCTCCTGCTCCTCAAGTTGAGGGTTGTGATTTCTAATGGAATTTTCAGTTTGTTTTTTTTAATAGTGGAAATTATAATTTTTAAAAAAAGATATTTCAATGCAAATATGTTTGCTTCATTATGGGACTAATGAAATATAAATTATGACAATGAATATATAAGTTGGGATTTCATTTGGTAAGTAATTTCAAATATCAAATGCTTTCAAACAGTAATATTATCTGTGAGGAGTTAATAGAAAGRAATATATTGCCAGTTTGATTGCTGKATTTAACTGCAATTAGTAAAACCTTTTTCTCCAGTACAAAAACAACTGTTATCCTACAAAAAATAAGGACATGTTTCCTTTTCCCAGGGACATTTTTTTTCAATTTAAGATCAAGCTGATTCTTTGGTATTACAATACTTAGAAAATTTTATTTCTATCARCTGTTAAGGTGATGTTGCTTACACTACAAGTAAGTTTTGTCTTTGTTCCCAGAAAAGTGCTTGGAGTTACATGTCAGATTTTTAAGTTCATATGAAATATGAACTTCATAAGATCTGCCTTGTCTCACTGAAATAAAGCTGGCATAAATTAGTGTCTCTCTAACCCTTTTGAAAAAGTAATGCTTTTTATTTTTAAACATCTTTGACTTGTGTCAAGATCTTTCCTCAAAAGGTTGATATCTGTCTTTTTGTAACAAAGTGAATATCAAAAAAGAGAAACAAAAGGAAATTGAAAAAAAAAGAGGATACATTTTTGAATGAAGAGGTAGATCTTTATCACTTCTGTAAATTGAGGCAGAAGTGGTGAGTGGGTAGAAGAGATTTGTATGGACTTTTTAGTGCAGTTTGGCAGGAAATTAAGCACCTTTATATCTGCTCATCTATCATGCATTCACCTTTATCTCTTGACATATCCTTAGTAAATGGTGACATTTGAGAAGAGTTCAATTAAAGTCACTGTGTTCTGGGCAATGCTGCAAACACTGTGTGTGAAATAAATAACTTGTAAATTCCATTGCATGAATATCACTACTGAAACAACAAGTAGTATCATAGCAATGGGTATGTATAACAAAGTTGAATGAATACTGATCAGTCACTTATTTTATGATAATTCTATGGTCAAAGGCCATTGTCCCCTTGCTGTTCAAGATTCATAAAATTTATGTCTATGTTAGAGAGAAGACTGGAAAGACTAAACTTTTCTGTTAGCTGAAATGCCTTGAGAGAGAAAAGAAAAAATTTAATAAATTCTCTTCTCATGGCTTAATCTCATAGTTAAAGGCAGAGTTTTCCTTTTTTTTTTTTATTTTAGTGCTAATTTTTTTAAGTGAAGTCTATACTAGGGGAAAATGTCTGATTCTCTTTTTCCCCTTTTTTCTGCAGTTGAGTTGTGAAATATGTTTAGAGCCATGCTTAAAGAGAAGAGAACCTTTAAGTATTAGTAATTGTATAGACATTCTACTCCTCCACCAGATTTTCTGTCCTGGGATATAGGTAAGGTCATGTCACCTATTACACTCAACAAAGAGAAGACACATAAAAGCATTATAGACAGTTAGTTTGACTAAGGGAATAAAATGGAAATTGAAACATGGGGTACTTCAAACTAAAAGTCCCAGAGAACACAGCTGTGTGGAATTTCTTGATCAAAGTATTTTAATTTTCAGTTTTTGTAAAAGACTTGGGAAACCCGTCCCAGGGGCTGGGGTGGGGGACTGTGGCAGCTTTGAAGGGGATGGGGCTATGTGGAAGATAAAAAACATTTTTAGGATATTAAAACATGGAAAATGAAATTTTCCAACTAGCTTATGAATTAAGTGTGCATGTAAATGCATAAACAAGACCTTYCTTTGCCTTTTAATCATCTTTGTTTGGTATATAGCAAGGTATTTTAGTAAAAGATAATCGATGCCATAGGATTGCTGGTAAATTTATTACAGAATCTTTACAACTTCTCAGCTGTACTTAATCCTTGAAGAAATTCTGTCCTGGTGAAGAATACTATAATAACTGAGATTTTGAACCAAGCTATGCAGAAAACAATATTGAAGAGGTACCTTTCATCACAGTCTGTAAAATTGCTTTTTAAAAAGGTTTTCAATGAGTTCCCATTTTACAAATATCAATGATTTTTTGTYGTCATGTACAGTCAACTGCTCTCTCACTTATGCAGAATATACAAATCTAAGTTGTAAGAARGAAATGTGATAATGAAGACTGATAKATCATGTATGTATGGTTGGTCTTTTGGCAATCCAGTCTTCCATAACTTGCTATAAACCATAAACTACAGGCATGCCAGGTGTCATACCGAATGTAAGACTCAAGACACTGGCTCATGACTCACACAGCCTGTCACACACATTATTGCAACTGTGCAGCTGTCCTACACTTCCTTTCCTGATGGGAATTTGATCAAGCTGACAGTGATGGTCACCATGTCAGAGTGAWCAATAGGCACTGGGATATATATCTACCAGCATAAAACATCTACCAGAGCCTCAGGGTGGTCATGTCCTTCTTATTGGCAGCCATTCCAGCATAACCAATCTGTTTTGCTGAGTTGTTGCACACTTTGAAATGTCTGACAGACCAAATCTTTACTACCAACCAAGAGTCAAAAGAGGAACAAGAGCAGCTGATGTGGTATAAAGAACAACAAAAATTGGATGTTAAATCTTGTGAGCTCTAATGTGATCACATTAGCATGTAGGTTCATGCTAACTGTGCATATGTTGAGATGTTGAATGCAGATTACACATTTCACTTGCTGTACAGTGGTATAACATTTTAACAGTAGTAAACAAATATTCAGTAGAAAGTAGGACTTTCATTGTTTCAATTGCCTCAATGGATCCATATTATTATTCATAACTTTATGCAAAYTATTTAAGTCCAATATGCATTAGAAATATTTATACAATAAATAAAATACCTCCACCCTATGAAACGTAAGACTTCAAATGAAAACGTAAGACAAACAAATGAAAACAATAGGTCTCTGAGGAAAACAAATAACCAGATATGTAGACCAAGACACATATAACCAGATTTGTAGACCARGTAAAGAAGACAAGCCTCTGCCAAAGAGAGAGAGAGTTAGTGAGCTGATCATCTGCACTGTGCCTTCTCAACCATAAAAAAGAGTTGCCCAGTGACTTGGACTGACTACTTTACTTTGGCAACTAAGTTTAGTGAATGCTGAGTGTAATTACACTCAAACTTTTTTTCTGTATTTTCTAAGTTTTTGCAACAGATTAAGAAAAAAGTCTGTATCTAGCCTCATTGGTTCAGCATTTACTCYGGTAGGGCGATGATGCCCATTGTAACATTTCTTATGAGTACAGTAAGTCACAGAAATTACCAATTAGAAAAARGACAATCTTAATCTTTATGGCTTTGTGTGTGTATTTCCAGTATGGGTTTCTTATCAACCTGGTCTTGCCATTTGCTAAGGAACTCAACCTAGGATAAACAGTGAGTATGTTTCCCTACATGGCATGTTTCTCCCTTTTTATATCTCCATGTGCACACCACAAACTGTTTGTGAGTGATCTGCTTTGTAAACCTATATAAGTAGGGACTGATAGGCTGCTGTTATGGGTAACTAAATAAAGGGGAGAGAAATACCAATTCAGGATACCACAAAATCATGGATGGAGATAATAGAGAGGGCAATTTTTTAACCTTCAGCCTAGAAGAAATTGCATTAAAAATAAACTTTAACAAAAATTGAGAACAGGGTTCTTACAGGAAAATGACAAAACATGGGTCTTTAAAAATTTTTTTTAATATTAGTTTAACATTTGTCCTCCTTTGCTCCTTCTCCCCTTATTCAATTTTTATAACTGTTAGTTTAAAATTAAACTATCTTYTAAAGTCTGAGAAAATGTCACTGCATTTGAGCTACAAAGCATCTATCCTGCCTGCATAAATAACATGGAGGTCTAATTGTGTGCTCAACCTCAAGAGATGTCAGARGGAGTAGAAAGATGATTTTAAAGTTATTTTTATTCTTTTTAGATTTTGCTTTGACTGAGAACAGATGGTGTGTTGTAACTATCTTTTTGAAAGAGGCAAATGTCTACAGGTTTGAAAATTTATGGTAAATCTCCTTGTTATACTCTGCATGGAGGAGAGCTATAGAAAGAACAGTGCAAGTACAGTGTAGTTTCTGCACTAGGTGAATCCTCTGCAGGGGTGTTAAAACATCTTCATTACAMTGCAATGATATACATGGGGCAACTGTAGAAGGCCACATAGTTCTTTAAAGACCCAGAAGTGCAGCTGGCCCTGTTTGTCAAGACAACTAAATGCCAGAGATGAGAAGCCACATGGAAGCCTGTTTTCCAGGTGGCAGATTTAAAAGGCTTCCAGTCAAAAAGAGGATTCATGCAGAGAGTAGCTTATTAGCTGGAGGACAGAAGAGACTAGCTGCCTGATTCAAAAGATTCTAGAAATTGTTTTCTTTTCCCCTTCTCTAGAGGGGATGGGATTGTTCTCTCTGTTAACTTGATGGTTAATCAAAGTCATGAGTATTCTGTAGCTGAATTACTCTGGTACTCATTGCAGGCTTTGACCAGTGAAAAAACACTGCACCACAAAGTTCTGAATCAATATGTTTTAACTCAAAGGAGATTAGTCACAGAGGCTGCTTTTCTTGGTTTGTTTCTCTCACTGCGTTTTCTTTACACTCAACACAGAAACAAAGCCTCTTTCAGAAAGAGCTTAGAAAATATCTGTTAGGCTGGTTCAGTCATACTTGAAGGTCTTTCTTTTCTAAGGAAGGTCATTAGATTATTTGTCACCTTCAGCAGAAGAACATCCTGTGTAAACTGCTCTTCAGCAGAAGAACATCCTCTGTAAACTGTTCTAAGAACTGTGATGTTAAATATTTTGTCAATATTAGAAAGCTCATTGAAGCAAAATTCTGTGTGCTAAGTTTAAGCCTTGCAAACTGCTGTCTGTATCTTTGTGTAATTGATAAAAGTCTTCAATATTGTCCAAAGGAAAACACAATTTAGAAAAAATCATTACAGCATTCATTGTAGTATTGTTCAATTAGCATTCATTACAGGATTATGGATACAGAAATATTTCAGTATTCCATAGAGTCCACAAAAGAATTTAGCTGTGGATTTTCCTASGTGGAGGGGAAATGACTAGCACTAAAACAGTTGGTTTTATTTCAGTGTCTCAGTGATAATATAAAATTTGAAAGCACATTTTAAAAGAAACAAAGAAAGATTTTGTTAGAGGTCTTGTTTTTTTGTTGGATGGATTCAACTATACAAGGTTGTTAAATCTTAGAATAAAAGATRAGGTGCAGATCATTCAGCTTGCAAGCACTTGTTATGATCCCTTTTTGTAATGAACATTTAAAAGAAGAAAACGCATCATCAACTCATATGTTTTATGTRGCAACTTGAATAAATCTGTTACTTTCTTTAGTAAAAAGTTCCATAGTAGGAATATGGCTGTTTGCCGTGCTGGATTTGACTAGCTGTRGATTACTCTTATCCTGTTTACCTCTAGCAGGAGGCAAAACTTAAAGGTTTGAGGAGTAGGAGGAAAGCAAAGCACCTGTGGAATGACATCAGATTCTACATAACTTCATATAATTTAACATAATTTCTTAGTTTAGAACTCTTCTCATCTCTCTCTTCTCATCACATAATCCCAAAGCTAAGTGCTATGATATTTGTCTGTCTTTTGACAAAGAAGTTCCTTTTCTGTAGATGCCATACACTATTCCTATCATAAATCCCTCCATATGAAACTAGTTCTTTTGTGCATGAATTGCTATTAATGTTCGGTGACTTCAGCAGTTTTTTCCAGAGATCCATAAAGTCAGTGCATGACCATCTCAAATTCTGCAAGTTCTTTGCACGTTTGTATAATTGATTTCACTGGCATTCACTGCACCAAATTGCTAAAAATCTATGGTGCAGRCCTCTATGCATACTCCATTCCACTATATTTCTCCATCTGAATACATGAAYTTCATTCTTTTCACCTATTTCAACAGGAATCTGCCAGAGACATTAGTACTGATATAAATCACATATTTAGCAGTTGAAGCAAAGCTTTGTAACAGGAAAAACTGCCTGTGAGACATTTTGTTTTAACTGAGCTATTTCTCAGATACCACCTGACAGATAGCAAAACCTTTCTRTTTCCTGGATAATGCTTTGGCAACATGGCTTTTGATTTTCTTTTTTTGTGGTCACAAATACTTGCTGTTTTCTGTCTGTGTGGAGCTCAATTATCTTTCATTCCTCTCTCATTCTGCCTGCAAAGTATTCTGCCATTTGATCTTTCCTCCCTATGTTTGGTTCCTTCTTGTCTTCTCTTTTCTCTACTGAGCTTAAGTGTATGTATTCTTTTCTTTTTCTTTCTTTTTTTTTTTTCCTTTTCCTCTTCTCCTTGTTCTATCACTGTTGTCCAGCAAATTTGCTCCTGAACTGTTAGACTTGTAACTATCTCTTCTTTTGCCATGCATGCATGGTAAATATCAAAGTCCAAAAGTCTGTGCTCTAGGTATTATTCTGCACCCTTGTACCCTGTACATCTTTAAATGTCARTGTGTTCCACAATCCTTTTACCTTCTGCTATGGTATAACCCCAGACCGGAGCCAAGTACCTACCATACAGCCACTCACCAACCAGCAATATCAAGGAGAGAATTGAATCCTAAGGGTAAGATGATAGAAAACTTGTGGGTTGAGAGTTTAAKAGGGTGAACAAAAGCCATGCACACAAGCAAAACAAAAGAAGGAGTTAAGTCACTGCTTCCCATGGGCAGGCAGGTGTTCAGCCATCCCCAGGAGAAGTGTCACCAGGTGTCCCCAATGCTAAAAGAAAGATTGTAGAGTAAAAACAGAATGCTTTTTCTTTTTTGCTCCCTGTTACTTAAGTGTAACATGACTTTAACAGGTAGAAAGCTTTTCTGGGGAGGAGAACTTAATTATTTAAGTTGTCAGAGGCACTGTAATCTCAGCTACTCTTTTCCCTTCTAGTAGTTACTAAGATATTAATAAAATCTGAGAAAAAGTCATGCACTTATGAAAAGAAAACTTTTCCAGCTGGAGACTGTAGAATATAGTTATGAGGGATTAGACTTTCTAATAACTTTCAGAAGCGTTGGAACTCAAGCATGACATAGTTCAGATAAATTCTGTTTTTGAAAAACTARTTTTTAAGCATGTATTCTGCACATYGYTAACACAATAATTTGAGGTGCAATTGGAAGTGCAAGACTACATGTATCATGTAATTTATTTGGTTTTGCCTTGTCATTACATTTTATTCTGGTGGAAATTAACAGAATCAGAAGTCTCATTATACAGAGCTATATTTTACATTTGATTTGATACCTGTGAGGATCTATTCATTTCAGAAGCAATATAAAAGGTTGTAACTCACCTCATGGTTTGATTCATACCTCCTATWCCCATCAGTGTATGTCTTGCCAGCTAGCTAGAATCAAGGTAGAAACATTTGGAAAAGAAGTATTTTTGGCAATTAGAAGAACTAATTTTCAATAAGTGTGCTTARCAAAATCAGCAAGCAGCTTTCCCTAAGATGTGTAGTTGGAAATCAATCCTTCACACCAGAAGAATATGTTAAGTGAGTAAGAAATCCTATATCAGACTGGGGTTTTGCCAGCAACACTGAATTCACACAGAGGGAAAATTTTTTTGGCATGAAAAGCTGCAATAGCTTTAACTCTCCTCCCAAACACAGACACATTTCTTTGCAATTACAGTGAACTTGGACTGTTTGTTCYGTAGCAAGAAAATCTTTTAGCTCATGCCTAAGTGAAAAAGGATGGTTATCACAGGTAAAACAGATTCTGATTCTCTAGATATAGTAGTCTCTGWCAACATGCTTTTCAGCATGCTTTTCAGTGGCATTTAAATGTGATAATACACATCTGAGTTGGTAAAGGAAGTTGTTAAATCTTCAAGTCTAGAAAACTTTTAAATCCCCAAATTAAAATAATGAAAAATAAAAACACTTTTTACTGAGACTCATCATGTCACTTTTCAAAAGTAAAATGTTTAAGGTATTTATTTCTCTCTTTAATTCCTTTGGCAGAATATTTTTTCCAACAGTCATGTCCATTGGTCTTTTCYAAGAGTACACTCATTTTGACTACAATCATTTGGTTTAGTACCTGCGATAAAATCCTGACAACAGTGCATTTAAGCATGGAAATACAGCAAACAGGGGTTTTTTTACAGGCATTTACCTTTGTATTTCATGCAGCTGGAGAACCTTGTCTGAGTTTCTGAGTTTCATTATCTGTCCTAGAGAAAGTCATCCCATAAAGTCAAAGCTCCAACAAAGCTTTCTGCCTGATTTGAAGCTAAAAAACCACCCATATTTTCACATGGTATTTGCTTAACATTTTTTGAAATGTTCTTTCTTCCACTGARTGAGAAGGTCAGAGCTGAAATGTTGAGATGGATTTGTTGAAACTTTCATAGAGGAAATGCTGGTGTTATGCAAGGTCAGAATCARAATTTAATTTGCAAAATCCTGGTGAAGATTGGCAAAACTGTGGGTTCTGAAGGGAGGTCTAGGAAGAGCCTTATTATTGAAGTAGAGTGGAACTTTAATCCTGTTTACTTTGAACAACGAGTTCATTGGCCTGATTTTGACTTCATAAACTATCCAATGAAAAAAAWTCCAGTGCTGTAATTAAGGCAGTGGCCCTGCAGCCTTACTAGCCTCTCTGCAAAAGCAAAGATTTTAAGCAASCTATCAAAAGATTAGTCCRAACAATAAAAACAGAATAYTAAAATCTCAAACTACATGGTAGGTCCTCAAATACAATGCAGAAAAATGTCACTTCTTTACTATAACCTCACTACAGGGAAATCACATCTGCATCTAAAACCATGACATGCTGGAAAACCACTGCCTTTTCTGTATTATARGAAAACAATTCCATGGGATTAAATAGGATTAAGAAGCCTATGAGTAAATCTGAGTTAATCATCAGTCTAATAGCATATTAAAATTGTTTACTGGGAGCAGGCCAGGAGAGAAAATCACAAAAGAAAGAAGTTAAACTCTTTAAACTTCAAAGTAGTAATTAAGTTAGTTTCCTACAGACCAGCATATCACGAATCTGGTTCTCACAGGACATCTTAGTCAATTTAAAAGTTTGTTTGCTCTATCATCTCACAGGAACCATGATGCTTCCATCAGCATCTTGTTTTTGTATCAGCCTCTGTGGAAAGTAGTGAATTATTTTTTAGGTTCTGCACCACCTAATTGTTAGCTTTTACATTGTGGAGTAACTGTGGACTGATTTCCTTATATTTGTATTAAAAAAGAAAATCATGCTGCAAAGGAGTGTTCTGAGATCAGATATTAGGTTCCTCTGGGAGATATTTTATTCTGTTACCTCTGTAAGACAATAAACCTGGGTAAAACATGCTGTATCTAGTGTTACAGTATAAATAAATATAGTCAGTATAAATACCTCTTACAAATACCTCTCCTAACACTATGAGTTCTTAAAATTAGAAGTGATCTAGGCACTCCTGGATTGTCAACCCAGTTCTTTCCCATCAAATGCAACCATATCATGTAATACTTTTGATATAAATATCTACACTGCTCTGCTACTAATTTGTATTTTGACTGTTACTGATAGATCCTCACTACTAAAATGATAAGAAACTTCTTTTATTCTTCCAGTACAAATTTATGGTGGAAAAAATATTTTAAAAGTGAGTGGTACAAAGTAAAAGAAAAATATAACTCTTTTAAAACATTCATGGAGATTGAGACATGTTGAAAGTATAATGCTATATTTGAGAGGAAAGATTCTCCCTCATGTAATAAACTGCTGACAAGCAGTAACATTTATTGAGCAATCTGAGAGCATTTTCATTACTGACATAGGGCTTTTTGCAGATAACTTTAGTGATCCAAAGTGTGTTCCCCAAGTGGCYGCGAAAGTGAGGCAAGGCCAAATAAGACAGCATTTTTGTGTTTCTTGTAAACATCTCCCTTAGAATAAGCTTACATGGAAAGTCTCACTTTTTATAAAAGAAATTCATGTTCYACCCATTGAAACTTTCAAGGCTGGACACTAGGTTCAAAAAGAAGAAACCAATTTCTATCTTTGTAGAGAAAACATGAATACACATGCAGTGTTTGGCAACTCTAGGAGTTAGATATCTTAACCAGGACAACACAGAGCACAAGTTTCAACACACATCTTTTAAGTTCATATTTCTTCATTGGCAGTTATGTAGTTCAGCTCCAGAATATACTTGCATTATACTCAAAAATTCAACTCTACTACTAATAATAAAGGATATAACTGAATTTGAAAATATCCAACTTACTATTTTGCAACCAACCTGATCCCTAATGTTCATGAGTCTAAATGTATAAAAGATGCATTGACATATTTATTTTTGTATGTATACTTCGTGAGATTATGTGTCATTTCTGACATACTGTGTGGAGTGGAAAGGGAAATTATTACTTAATGTTGTCCCTCTTTGGCCTATCACTCAATTTTATTTTTTTTTTTTGTATCCCTTATTTCATGTTGGGAATGGTATCACTGTTTCTGTCTTTGAGTTAAAAGCACTTTCCTACATGGAAAGTACTAAATTGAACCCTTAAAAGTCCTGAACATTTACAGGTAAAAAATCACAATGTTTCTTCAACATCAGCCTTTTTTTCTGCTGTGGCAAATGGCACAATTTCTGTTTGGATCAGAAAAATGTCATGTTAAGAAATATTTCCATATAACTTTTACTTGTGCTGTTTGAAAACAAGCCCATGTTAACCTGATCAGAAGATTTATACCWAAAAAGCRTTATTCCCAACAGTTCACTACCCCAARCCTTGCTAATTCAAAACACTGGATTTCTTTTTGCCGAGCAGCAGTGTCAATGAGGAGGCTAATAAGAAATTAATTCCTTTCTTTTAATGAGCATTTTTAAGACAAATCAGTCATTATCAGATATTGCATGCTGTGGGTCAGCTGTGAGGATGTTGAACTGCAGTCCCAAAACACTCACAGCACTCTGCTGGYTTTTGTTGTATGCTGGACTGCAAACATCTGACAGGATGGCAACCTAAGTATGTTCAAATAAACCAGAAGGAATATCTCCAAAAACTGGCATGCACATTAACCCAAAACAGCTGGCTGTCCAAACGATTGCTAATTCAGTTTTCATTATCACTCTCTTATTTTGTTTACTGAAACATTCTTTAGAATGTTTTTATAGAACCACAGGGGACATGCAGGAGTTAYATATTGGGGAAAATTCTATTATCATACCCAGTCCACTCTATTATACTGTTCCCTCCAGGAAAACAGCAAAGTATTTTGCTGGTTTATAATTTTCTTCTCTTTTGCAGTAGGAATTAGATGCTTATTGAAGAAAGAGGATTAAATTGTAAGTTTCATATTTTTTATAAAAACTTGCCTCAGTCTGGCTGCTGACAAATGTTCTGCTATCCTGGAGGAAGAAAATCAGCTACAAAGCATTATTCAGTTTTTTGATTACCCAAATAACAAAGATGTTCTTCTTGTCATCTGTACACTCTATTTTATAAACACCAGTAAGTGACATAGTTGAATATAAACAGATAGAAGGGCACCTGCCTGCCAGATAAGATTGAAATGTTAATGCGGCACCACGGGGGATGAGGGAGGCTTTGTTGTGCCCACTTTAATGTTTTTTGTGCTAATGCACAAAACCAGTGACAAAGGCTTGAGGCTAAATATCCTTTCCACAAAACCATGCATAGGACTGTCTTTGGACAAGATATCACCTCTAGAATGACTGGAAATTGTTCTTCCTGCAAATACTTAGTTCATATCTCCTGTGTTTTGCTGATATGGGTCTSTGTAAGACRGAAGGATCTTGAATGTTCTTTAGGACTCTCGGAAGAGTGAGTAACACACAGCAAAGAAGCTTATCAATTCAGACTTCTTTTTTCTTTCCAGAAGGATGACTAGATAGATCTATGGAATGTGTTATTTTTTTTGAAAGCAA